>JBBBDQ010000270.1:452500-605000 GCA_037127315.1 Ascarosepion bandense | reverse complement strand
GTTTATCTGTTGTTGGAAATGTGAAAATCTTTTGTAAGGTTTTATGCTCTTTTATTCCACCATTTAAATTAACCCTCTTCTCTGCCATCGGGTCTTGCCTGCATAATGTTAATTTGCGCAGCCCCGAACAAAATAGCTATTATCAGTGCGTTTTTGAAGGGTTATACATTGGTTTCGATTTTAAGGGCCTGTCTAATAATTGTAGGCATAATTAACAAAAAATAAATAAATAAATAAATAAATAAAAATAGCGGGTGTTCAAAACGCAAATATATCCCAAGATAGCAGAAAGACAGACGAAATTATAATCAGTTGTTTAACTAATTGTAATTGAAAATATGAATTTATTTCATATAAATTCATGTCTTTAGACAATGAAAATGAATATAATTACATAAATACATATGAGAGGCATTCTTCAAACCACTGTTACACTTACCAAAAGATACTGTTTAAAAAAGCGGGTGGTTTACACAAAATTTTCTATAAAAATATAATTTTAACCCTTTAACAAAGAAATGTTACGTTAAAAATAAAATAAAGGAAAACTCTCTCTCTCTCTCTCTCTCTCTATATATATATATATATATATATATATAGATGTCCGGTCCGTAAACGGCGAGAATAACCCAACAAGATCAACTTAAAATAAAATGTTAGGTGGCATATCTATATAGAGAGCTCAATGAATGTATCCAGAGCAATATGATATTTGTAAAGGAAAACTCAACATGTCATTTAAATTGGTCATAAATTAAAATTTATTTTAAAAAAATTTGTAACGAGTGGAATGAATATTGTGTGGTCTAATGAAATGAACTAATTTAGCTCATGGAAATGAATTCTAATTTATAACTAATTTAAATGATGTGTTGTTTCTTTCATAAATATATATATATATATATATATATATATATATATATATATATATATATATATATAAAAGGTTTCCCTATTATATATATATATTCATGTATGAGCAAATTTTCTTTTAGGCATGTCAGATTAAATAAATTGCAAGCATTGTATCAGCTCAATTTTGAATAAAATCCGTTCATACTCACGGATAAAATTTGGTCTATTATAATTGAAAGATGTAAAAAAATAACTTTAATTTCAATTTTATAATTCATTTCTCGATGTTCCCAAATAACATTCAATCACTTTCCGAGGTCATCTTCAGGACTGCGAGCTGTGTTACCAAATAATAGCCGCAAAACTATAACGGTTGACAAATTGCTAAGCGTTTATTTGTCAACAGTTACATTTGAAACAAGAAGAAAATTTACATTAATTTTTAGCAACACAGTTTTGCGGCTATTATTATTAAACAATAAGCAAACACAATGTTTAGAATTTATTCAATCTGACATATACACTACCTGCCAAAATTATTAGGCAACCCCAGTGTTTTAAAAAAATGATGAATTTCATACTATTTCTTAGTATTTATAGACAAATGTTAATTAACATCCATCCTCAATAATGGCTAAAAGAATAGACGAAAGCGCTCAGATAGACAAAACGTTTGAAATATTTTTCTATACTTTATGTCCTCAAAATCATAAGATCACATGATAAATTACATAAAAACATAACACTAATACATTTTCTGTCATATTCAATGAAACCTATATATACTCGTCATCCACAAACAAGCCTCTTTCGCTGTATCACAGCTCGTCAATGTGGTTAAACATCCACTTTCCTTCTGCCTAGATCGAAATTCGACCAATTTGGTGTCAGAACACATCACCCATTAAATGCCGACTCTGACTAATAAAACAGAAACTTTTAGGCAAAATTCGACTTTATTCATCAATATAGTCTCCTTCTAGAGTGATAAACTGATTCTAACGTTTCTCTAACAATTTGATGCCTTTTTTGTAAAACGATTTGTCTTTGGCCTCAAAATATGCCTCTGTTTCCAATATTACTTCTTCATTGGAGCAAATGTTTTACCCTGAAGGATTCTTCTAAGGTCTGCAAACAGCCACTAGTCGCTGAGAACCAAATCTAGAGCATATCCTGGATACAGCAGCAGTTCAAAGTGTAATTCATGGAGTTTTGCCATCGTTGCGATCGACTTGTTACACGGTGCGTTATCTTTTTGAAAGATTGCTTCTTTCTTCTTTATTTGTAACATTTTTTTCGATTTCTTCCTTCAAGCGTACTAACAATGCTATATAATATTCGCTATTGATGGTTCTTCCTTTCACAAGGAAATCGATGAATAAAATACATATCGCATCCCAAAATACGGAGGCCAAAACATTGACTGCTGGTGTTTGCGTTTTTAGTCGCTTTGGACGGCTTACAACTGCTACTGTCCACTAAGCTGACTGCCAGTTTGTCAGCATACGACTTCTTAACCGTTGGAGTAAAGTCCGAATAACACTTTTCAAGCAATTTCTTTGCTTGAACAATATTTTTTTCTATCAGAAAGCAATGATTTCTTAACACACAAAATTGAGATTTTTCCATTGTTTTGAAATTTTCCAACAGTAACTTCACTCAAATAACAGTAATTTTATAAACTAATAATCTGATGAGGCCCAAATTTTGTCACGTGCCATTTGAATGTTAGTACTTCATAATTATAAGAATTTTTTATTAGTGGCCCCATGTATATGTCAGGCCCGGGACTTATTGAGTGATGTGTTCTTCATATGTATTTGTCTTTTTCTTATAATTGAATGTGTTGGGTAATGTGATAAAAAAATTAGAATAAAGTCGGAAGTTCATACTATGCTGCTATTTGTCCAAGTACTTTCTGGGCCGTTTGGCTACATTCCTTGCACTGGGTGTTGAGAAGTATTTTGATATTATTCACGAATATTTTTCTGTTGTTGATAGTTGCATTTCAACGTTCGTTATGCGCTGGTCAATATATGCACGGATTGTAAAATGTTTCGACTGAGAACAGAATTTAATGTTGTTTAATTATTAACGTTTAAGATGTACTCTGTCAGAGAGTGTGAGAATTAATAGACAATATCATTTCCACACGAACATTTGAGGTCTCGTATTGACGGTAATATTCAGATTTGATATTTTAACTTTTTTATAACGCAGGTGACCAATATTCGTTATTTCGTAAGATCATTGAATGATATGTATCGTCGAATAACAGGTGGAGGATAAAATTATGGAAATATCTTGAAATTTCAAGTGAATTTATTTCAAAATGTGGTTGTAACGTCTTTCGCAGTACTTTCAGTTTGATGCATGAGGACGACTCGTGCAAAGTTTTAATTTTTTTCGGAGAACTTTATATCCATTCTTTTTTCGGAGAAATTTATATCCATTCTTCAGCTAAAAAGTCTCCAATTCTTTTAATGATGATGGTGGATGATATCGAATCCTCACTTGTTTTTTTTATTTTTTTTATTTGAACCATAAATGTTCAATGAAGTTGATATCTAAAGACTGTTCTAATTCACCAGATGGGATAGATCGAAACAGATCTGTCTGCGGATATATATATATATATATATATATATATATATATATATATATATATGTCATATTTATTAAATACATCCTAACCGATAAAATGGTTTTGTTTTACACATTTTCAGGTTCGATCTTTAATAGTATTCCCTCTTCTAAGTAACTGCATCAGTGGACATCTTCGAGATAATTATCATTATGGTTAATATAAAATATTAAGTGGTAAACAATCCAACAATTATTTGTTCGTTTAAGGTTTATTTATCAGTGTGTCTATTTTCTAAAAACCAGTTGTTAATATGGACTGATGATCCAGCCTGGGTTCCGTTTTCCAGATTTCAGTTCGCTTTTGTATTTTACAATGTTTTCATGCCATGCAGCTACAAGTTTAGCAGTATGAACGGGTGCATTATCATCTTGATGCCATGTACCCACGAAAGCACTTCCTGAAAAATAGGATGGAGTTGCTTAATTAAAATTAATATATAGTTCTGAATGTTGATTTTCTAAAACTTATTTAAATAATGTCTGTAGATAGAAAGCAATTTTAGCAAAAAAAGTACAATTAATATTAAATAAACAAACAAGCTGTTGACAGTTTAATCAAATCTTCCAAATTATCCTTTTATGTTACTATGTATTACCATTATTTTGTTACATATATACAAAAAATATTCACCATTGCTTAAAATTACAAGGTGTTTCCGTTATTTTACCCATCCCCTGTATATTCCTAATCGCGTTTTCATCCTGTATATAATTTGGTTGCATCTGTTTATGAAAAAAAAAACTTAATGATGTATTTACTTTGTTTAATTAGGATGGTTTCTTGCGTTCATTTCATAAAGTATAATTTTATTCTCGTCGACGACGTAGCTGATGAAGTTATTGTCGATTAGAGTT
The DNA here is from genome assembly GCA_037127315.1 of Ascarosepion bandense. Classification (NCBI taxonomy): domain Eukaryota; kingdom Metazoa; phylum Mollusca; class Cephalopoda; order Sepiida; family Sepiidae; genus Ascarosepion; species Ascarosepion bandense. The sequence goes on along the minus strand of JBBBDQ010000270.1, from coordinate 600,644 downwards.
TATATAATTTTGCTTAGTTCCTTATAAAATAGCGTATCCAGTATAAGTTTATCGTGGCCTGGTGAATCATTTTTATTGGTAAAAGTTATTTTGAATCTGTGAGGACATTTTTCTTTTGTAATTGAGTAGATTCGAGGTCGTGCTAGGAACGATTTTTAAATTCGTTCTTGGCAATAAACCCAACACGAAGCAGGATTTTTCTATTTTATCATTCGTTTTATCACTTCCTTTATTGGCATTTAAAGAGTTTAATACAGATTTTGAGATATCCGGTTTATATAAAAATACTTTTAATTTAATTTTACCGAACATAAACACAATCTGCTATACTGTTTCCTTATGCAAAAGGTGTATTGTTTAAGATTTTTTCTTCGCATTTTGATTGTCAGTTTTATGGCAGATGAAATCGTCTATCTATCTATCTATCTATCTATCTATCTATCTATCTATCTATCTATCTAGTCTGTTTCTATCTATCTATCTATCTATCTATCTATCTATCTATCTATCTATCTATCCTAGTCTGTTTCTATCTATCTATCTATCTATCTATCTATCTATCTATCTATATCCTAGTCTGTTTCTATCTATCTATCTATCTATCTATCTATCTATCTATCTATCTATCTATCTATCCTAGTCTGTTTGTTTCTATCTATCTATCTATCTATCTATCTATCTATCTATCTATCTTAATTCATGTACACAGATGTGTCATACATATACATCATATGGAAATATATAAAGTTCTACTTTTATTTATATGAATTTTATGAAAAGACACTGTGCGCTATTTTCTGTATTGCTCATTCTCTCTTTTCCTTCTCCCTCTCCTCTCTCTCTCTCTCTCTTCCTTCGCCTTCTTCAAACAAGTCGTTCGTATTGATTTTCTTAGCCAATAATCAATCAATCAATTCTGCATCTATCACCCATTTTTCTGACTGATTCCTACTCACCTCCATGACTGGTGCTTAATCAATTTCAGGAGAGCTCTTGTCTGCTTAGACTCTTATAGTTATCCTCACCATAACCCTTTCCAACTAAATTTATATTCAGGCGATATTATTAATTTCCCTGTCTGGCATTCGTACATAAATTCATAATATTTATTTCCTTTCTAAAAAATACTAGTTAAATGATTTTTCTCTCTGAATTATATATATATATATATATATATATATATAGAGAGAGAGAGAGAGAGAGAGAGACTAAACTATCGGCCGGTTCACACTCCACCCACGTCTATTGAACAGATAAAGAGGCTCATGCCTTGTTCCCTGCTTAGGATGTGGTTTCCGGCTTTCTCTTTTCTAATCTTTTCACTCTTGCGTAGCCCCCTGCACATCAGTGGCGTTACCGCCTTGCTCGGGCTGATATGATTAAAATATATATATATCGCTCATTCACTAATGAATTAGAGCACTCCGGCTATTGGGCATGTATAATGATAATATACATGCTAAAAAGTCTGCTCTCTTCTACCAAGTGCCCATGGCCCAGAGGTAGAATCGCCGACAGACGCCACTTCGGTCGGGGTTTCAATCCTGGGTTAAAAGCAATCGGGGTCTAACCGTACTAATGAGATGGGATAGATCGAAACAGATCTGTCTGCGGATATATATATGTCATATTTATTAAATGCATCCTAACCGATAAAATGTTTTGTTTTACTCATTTTCAGGTTCGATCTTTAATAGTATCCCCTCTTCTAAGTAACTGCATCAGTGGACATCTTCGAGATAATTATCATTATGGTTAATATAAAATATTAAGTGGTAAACAATCCAACAATTATTTGTTCGTTTAAGGTTTATTCATCAGTGTGTCTATTTTCTAAAAACCAGTTGTTAATATGGACTGATGATCCAGCCTGGGTTCCGTTTTCCAGATTTCAGTTCGCTTTTGTATTTTAGAATGTTTAACTTAGTAAAAATTATCACAAAGGTACTATAGCCAGAATAAAAAATTCTGCAAAAAACAAGAATCTGTAAATCGTTCGATGAAATTTGCCATCTGTGCCTGAATGAAAAGCTGCAGATTTTAAGGTTCCTTAAAAATATAGTACTACTGAATCATAGGGGTGAAATGGCGGTTTTATGTAAACATCGAAAATATTTTTCTCTAAAATCTATTCATTACAAATTACTTGTTCATTTATAATTTATGCTCCAATATAACTTTAAAAGGAAAAAATATATTACTAAAATAAATAAACCACACAATACTGACTTGGTCTTCTTAAATACAGTATACCTTAGTATGTCATAATTACTTAATTCTAATTCTAAAATAAACAAAAAGCTTAAATAAAACCTGATGTTAAAAATTATTGTCTACCCAATTAGATAATATATAGTCCCACTATGTACCTTACTCCGACAAAATTAAAAATGTCATGCCTTGACATAAGGCTACTCTGTTTCGTTTCGCGACCCAAATTTTTAACTTTAGCATTATAAAGCATTGTAATAGCAAAATTTAAATATTAAGCTCTACTTTATATTGAGCCCTCTTTATAAAAGTGATATGTCTCGGAAAGGGATATATATATATATATATATATATATATATATATATATATATATATATATAGTGTATTGATGCAGTAGATAATTTTCTAAACATATACTGTTAAATATAAGAGACACTGAATGTCTATTATGTTTAATCATGAGCTGTTCTAAATATCGTATTTTGGCTTTAATTTCAGTTCAAAATAAAAATAAAAATTCTCCAACATTTGGATAATTTTTAGTAAGTTGGTTCTAAGCTTTCGGCTCACATGAGCCATCTTCAGAGAGGACTTTAACACAAAAACATCTACCATCAGCGACGATTTTAAGCAACGGATAAATGTTAGTCAACAATACAATAATCCTCACTCATACGCACAGTAAAAAGAACCTTGGAAGACATCTACATTAAATCCAAGCAACCCACACTTAATGAAATCATTTTTAAATCTGGTCATAACTCATTACTTTGCATTTGAATTCATGGTTCTGTTGTCATTTCAATCTATCACGCGGTGTGACATCATAGCATTACTAATTATCATTGCTAATTTGCGAACTGCGTTTGCTATTTTTTGTAACTGTTGCCGTTGCTTAGCGGAGTTTTATGTCAACACAAGATAAAATCGTCGCTGATGGTAGATATTTTTGTGTTAACATCCTTATAACCTCTCTGAAGATGGACCTTGTGTGCCGAAAGCTTAGAACCAACTTAATAAAAAATTATCCAAATGTTGGAGAATTTGTGTCTTTATTTTCAACTGAGATTAAAGCTAAAATACGATGTTTAGAACACCTCATGATTAAACATAATAGACATTCATTGTCTCTTTTATTTAACAGCATATGTTTAGAATATGTTTATATATATATATATCATTCGAGGTATTTAAATTGGTAAGGCAATTGTAACCGGGTAGAACAATCTAGTAGGTAGACGTAATGACGGTATTCGTCGTATGCAGTTTCCTGAGCCGTAGGCGTAGTAAGTAGACGTAGATGAATAGTCGTAGTGATGTTTCTAAAACGAAACTACCATCAATTAACCATCATAAACAATCGCACCTACCTCCCATTAGCATGGACCAGGCTTGCCTCCCAGAGAGTAAAACACTACGCCTCCTTGGTCTCACACTTTCAGCGAACCTCAAGTGGAATGACTATATCGAATCCATTGCTAAATCCGCTGCTATGAAAGTCGGTTCTCTGTGCAGGGCCAGGAGTTTTTTTCCCGTCTGAATCTATCCTGTACATTTATAAATCTACCATCCGCCCGTGCATTGAATACTGTTGCCATATCTGCTATTCCATATCTGCCCCTGATATTCTCCTTGGGCTTCTCGACAAGGTACAAGGTACAGACGGAGGGTCTGTAATGTGATCGATACTGACTTGGCAGACCGCCTACAGTCTCTCTCTCACCGTCGCGACGTGGCTTCCCTGTGTCTCTTCTATAAATACTTTCATGCTCCGATGAACTTAGATCACTGGTGCCCCCTAGGTTCGAATTTGCACGAGATACTAGATTAGCAACTAGATCCCACCCTTTTACAGTGAAGCCGATAAAATGCAACCGCAACTTCTACTCCAACAGTTTCTTTTCTCACACTTCCCGACTGTGGAATTCCGTTCCACATGACTGCTTCCCCGATGACTACAATCTCCAGGAGTTTAAATGTTAAGGTCAACAGACACCTCCTAACACACTAACTCGCTTCCATTCTTTCAAACACACTTCCCATCCTCCCAACTATCTATCACCCCCCTTCTGACATTTCCTATATCTAACCACGCTTTCTATTTACCTTCCCCTATGTAGCCCCAAGCACAATAGTGGCAGTGGAATGCCTTGCTTGGGGTGAAATGATTAAAAAAAAAAGAAGACCAGTAGTCTTCCAGTGGTAGATCTCTAGTGGAAGATCTCTGGACGTCCTCGCCTTTTTTATTATTATTGATTCGTTTTCTACAGCTTATGAATCCATTGCAGATTACTTAAAACCAGAAAATATTTTTATATTGTAAGAATATATTTTTATAATAATAATTTAGTTACACAAATCTTATTATTTAGCCCATAGCTTGGGGTGAAGAAGCGGTTTCATACTTTCTCGAAAGTAATTTGATTGTATATGAATATAACCTACCCAATGGGAATTAGAAATCGGCTGTCCAATTAAAAAATTCCGAGCCACAATTCCTACACAACCAACACATCCAAGCTTACAGCTCCTAGTATTCACCAGCGATTACCCATCTGGATATTGACCAAGCTGAACGTTACTTTACTTCGGTGATCATACGGAAACTAGGGTTCAACTTAATATGGCCGTCAGACGCAAATTTTGTTTGGAATAGGTTGTCATATTTTATGGCAGACAAGTTATCACACCAAGTCTTTAGAACCCAATCTTTCTTGCTATTTGACCCATAGCTGTAGGGAACAGACGGATTAATACCTTTAATAAGGGTATTTGTCCATAAGTGAATGCAACGAAATCAACTAATATTCGAAATCGGCTCTCTGACTTTTTGTTCTGAGACGATATCTATTGCACCCCAGCACACAGTAATATGAAAAAAAAAAAAAAAAAAACGACCTGATAAAATTATTTCTAGCTGCACCTTTTGTTCAAAATTGTCAGTTATTATTTTTATATTTCTTATCGTTTCTTATGCTAAAGTCGATTATTTCATTTTTGTTATAGTTTTCCAGTTTTGTTTCCTTTTGTTATTTCTCTTGATTCCTTAATTAAAGTTGTCAATTTGCTATTGATATTTTTTGGGTCCTTTCGCTGTTGCTGCACAGCTTGAAATCTGTTCTTGATTTCTACTGACATTTTGGTTGTCTTCTCTCCGATTTTTTAAAGTCTTGTTTTATTTCTGAGAAGCATTTTGTTTTCTCTAAATGTTTAAATCAAATTTGACTCCGAAAGCTATCATTCTAATTTTGCTCCCAATATAAACATTGCTCATGACAGTTACAATTTACTGGCTTTGTCAGATGCTATTATATTAGAACAAGACGATTTGAGGACAGTGATATTGCTCTCAATTTATAAGTTTGCGGTGTAGCATGATAAATATTGACACAAATTATATTTATTCAAATCGTTAGTGTTTCTTGAGGAAATCAGTGTAAACATTAAATGTATTTTAAACACAATAGAGTTGGAACTTTATTCCAGCAATCAGAAAAAGGATGAGCGTTCTGGTGTAATAGTTGTCAACTCATATGTTGCCTATTTTTTCTCTTTTTTTAGAAAATGATGCGTGCTAAAATTAAATGATTCTGGGGCGATTAATTATGAGGTGCGTTGTGGTGCAGTGGATATTTGCTCGGAACGAGCTGAAGTTCGATTTCCAGTTTTTCACACTCCACCCAAGTCTATTGAACGGGTGAAGAGGCTCATCCCTTGTTTCCTGTTTAGGATGTGGTTTCCGGTTTTCTCTTTTCCAATCTTTTCACTCTTTTCTTTATTTTTTTTCTTCAATTGGAGTAGATAAACTAAACTATCGCCCTGGTTCACACTCCACCCACGTCTATTGAACAGGTGAAGAGGCTCATCCCTTGTTTCCTGTTTAGGATGTGGTTTCCGGTTTTCTCTTTTCCAATCTTTTCACTCTTTTCTTTATTTTTTTCTTCAATTGGAGTAGATAAACTAAACTATCGCCCGGTTCACACTCCACCCACGTCTATTGAACAGGTGAAGAGGCTCATCCTTTGTTTCGTGTATAGGATGTGGTTTCCGGTATTCTCTTTTCCAATCTTTTCACTCTTTTCTTTATTTTTTTTTCTTCAATGGGAGTAGATAAACTAAACTATCGCCCGGTTCACACTCCACCCACGTCTATTGAACAGGTGAAGAGGCTCATCCCTTGTTTCCTGTTTAGGATGTGGTTTCCGGTTTTCTCTTTTCCAATCTTTTCACTCTTTTCTTTATTTTTTTCTTCAATTGGAGTAGATAAACTAAACTCATCGCCCGGTTCACACTCCACCCACGTCTATTGAACAGGTGAAGAGGCTCATCCTTTGTTTCGTGTATAGGATGTGGTTTCCGGTATTCTCTTTTCCAATCTTTTCACTCTTTTCTTTATTTTTTTCTTCAATTGGAGTAGATAAACTAAACTATCGCCCTGGTTCACACTCCACCCACGTCTATTGAACAGGTGAAGAGGCTCATCCCTTGTTTCCTGTTTAGGATGTGGTTTCCGGTTTTCTCTTTTCCAATCTTTTCACTCTTTTCTTTATTTTTTTCTTCAATTGGAGTAGATAAACTAAACTATCGCCCGGTTCACACTCCACCCACGTCTATTGAACAGGTGAAGAGGCTCATCCTTTGTTTCGTGTATAGGATGTGGTTTCCGGTATTCTCTTTTCCAATCTTTTCACTCTTTTCTTTATTTTTTTCTTCAATTGGAGTAGATAAACTAAACTATCGCCCGGTTCACACTCCACCCACGTCTATTGAACAGGTGAAGAGGCTCATCCCTTGTTTCCTGTTTAGGATGTGGTTTCCGGTTTTCTCTTTTCCAATCTTTTCACTCTTTTCTTTATTTTTTTCTTCAATTGGAGTAGATAAACTAAACTATCGCCCGGTTCACACTCCACCCACGTCTATTGAACAGGTGAAGAGGCTCATCCTTTGTTTCGTGTATAGGATGTGGTTTCCGGTTTTCTCTTTTCCAATCTTTTCACTCTTTTCTTTATTTTTTTTCTTCAATTGGAGTAGATAGACTAAACTCTCGCCCGGTTCACACTCCACCAACGTCTATTGAACAGGTGAAGAGGCTCATCACTTGTTTCCTGCTTAGGATGTGGTTTCCGCTTTTTCTCTTTTCCAATCTTTTTCACTCTTACGTAGCCCCCTGCGCATCAGTGGCGTTTTCGCCTTGCTTGAGGTGATATGATTAAAAAAAAACAATTCGTTGCATTCATTAATATACCCTTGGGAAAAATTATTAATCTGTCCCTTCCATTCAACTGTTAAATAACAGGTTCTGTAGCCTTGGTTGGCAATCAGTCTACCACAGAAAGCAATGCTGCGAGAAATATCTTCTGCCCAGTCACTCATGACTCATTTGAGACATCATCGCCTAAGCGTGAATCATGTATGGTACTCGATGACAGACATTTCCTTTGTTCCTCCAAACCTGATGTATGGCACCCCATGCTACTCAAAGAAGAGTGAATCATCTCTATTTCCTTCATATTGTAATTGTAAAAAAATAAGTTCTTTTCGGACACCTTCCATGAATCGTTATGGAACCAATTCCCGATAGGATGTTTTCCTAATCACTAACTCTAAAGTTATGTTCCCTGCATAACCTCCAAGAATTCACGTCTCGATATTTCTTACGGTCATAAAAGACCACACATTATTTCTCTACCTTGAATGTCTCCTGTGCATTGGAAAAACGTTCATGTTTATTCATCATCGGATCAAAGGTTCAATTTCAATACCATTTGTGCCTGTATAACAGCAGCGATAAATTGCTAAATTCTTCAAAGATCTCTTCAGGAAGTAAGCGGTCATAGCTCTCCGTAATTTTAAACTCCTCTACTTCTAGGAAACATTTTACCTTTAGTTTTTTCGCCGTCAATTCGCACAAAAAGTTAAAGACACGGCCAATGGTTTTAGTATATCCATTTTTTTTCTGATATTTTTGATGTGAAAATCTACCTTCTCGAATTATTTCCAAGAAATCTTATCTCTCTCTTTTTGATTTTGTGTATGTGACATTTTTATTTCACATTTTCTTTAATACTTCTTCGTTATTTATTAGCTGCATACATCGTATATACAGTATACTACTCTAGATCTACGTCTGTGTTTTCTCCAGGTACCTCCGGTTATATTAGGAGATTTTTCAGCATTTACTGCCATAAAGAAGGGTCAGTCAGTCAGTTAAGTACCATGCGCGATACACGCTTTGGGCGATCATGTCTCCAAAGAGACATGACTGACTGGGCAGAACATTATCCCGCAGTAGGTTGCCATTGCTTTCTGCGGTAGACTGGTTGCCGACCAAGGCTATAGAACCCAACCTGTCCTGTTATTTAACCCATAACTGGAAGGAATAGACGGATTAATACCTTCCCCAAGGGTATCTGCGCGTAAGTGAATGCGAGGAATTCAACTGGAATTCGAACTCGGTTCCCCGATTTTTCATTCCGAGCCGATATCCACTGCGCCACAACGCACATCCTAAAGAAGGGTAGGTATTGCAAATATATTCAGAATATTTTATTTATTATCAAATATATTAAATATTAATACAGAGAAAAAAGAAGTGACCTATTAGGTGACGATCACAGAGTTACAAACAATGAAGACGCCTATATCGACAATATATTCTTCACCACATATCTATCTATCTATCTATCTATCTATCTATCTATCTAAATAAATAAATAAATAAATAAATACATATTGGACACTGAGTGCTGGTTGTAATAAAATATTTCAGGATGTAAAATAAAACAGGTAACAATTTATACTAATAATAGTTATGTATGATCCTTGCCAGTAGCACTCTGAGTTCCATGCACGAATCAATTATCAGGTGCAGAATGAAACCAATCTATCTATCTATCTATCTATCTATCTATCTATCTATCTATCTATCTATCTATCTATATCTATATCTATATCTATCTATCTATCTATCTATCTATCTATCTATCTAAACATACACACACACACATATATTTTTTCTAAACATATATTGTTAAATATAATAGACAATGAATATCTATTATGTTAAACCAATTTCTCTATCTAAGCACACACACACATGCATATATATATATATATATATATATATATATATATTGTCATCCGCAGACAGTTCTGTTTCGCCGTATCACAGCTCATCAGTACGGTTAGACTCCGATTGCTTTTTTACCCAGGATTGAAACCCGACCGAAATGGCGTCAGTCGGCGACTCTACCCCTATTCTAAACATATGTTGTTAAATATAACAGTCAATTAATGTCTATTATGTTTAACAACGAGCCGTTCTAAACATTGTTATTTTGGCTTTAATTTCAGGTGAAAATAAAGACAAAAATTGTCCAACATTTGGACATTTTTTTAATGCTGGGTATAATCTTTTGGTTCACATGAGTCCTCTTCAGAGAGATTAAAGGAATGTTCACATAATGACACTTACCCTCAATGATGATACTATCTTGTGTTGACATAAAACATTGCTATGCAACGATAACAGTCACCGAATAGCGGACGCAGTTCGTAAATTTGTAATGTTTTTCTATGACGTCATGCTGCGTAAGATACCAAAATGTTAACAGAATCATATGCCTAACCAAATTGAAATGTGAGTTTATTAAGTGTGGGTTGCTTTTGATTTAATGTAAATGGACTCTAATATCTGAAGAGTTTTTTTAACTGTGTATGTGTCAGTATTAATGTGTTATCGACTAAAATCTGTCTAATATTACATGCATGGCTATGTTTTTCTAAGAAATGTTGTTTAATTAAACTATGATCAGAAAGGTAGCAGGTTATTCTACGGGAGAGCGTGGTTGTAGCAAAACCAATATATGTAGTGGGTTTATTTTATATCTTTTTAAATCATATCACCCCGAGCAAGGCGGTAACGTCACTGATGTGCAGGGGGCTACATAGGAGTGAAAAGATTAGAAAAGAGAAAACCGGAAACCGCATCCTAAACAGGAAACAATGGATGAGCCTCTTCACCTGTTCATTAGACGTGGGTGGAATGTGAACCGGGCGATAGTTTAGTCTATCTACTCCAATTAAAAAAAAAAAGTGAGAAGATTGGAAAAGAGAAAACCGGAAACCGCATCCTAAACAGGAAACAAGGGATTAGCCTCTTCACCTGTTCAATAGGCGTGGGTGGAGTGTGAACCGGGATTATTAGTACCAAAGATACATGGGCATGTAAACAGATATACTTCATTAGTTTTCTTTAGGGGAATTAGTTGTGTGGTTGTATGGTTATTAGAGACTATGAGGACAGTTGTTTTTTATTTTCTATAATATACGATGAGCTTAATTTGATTATTATTGTTTATTGGTTTAACATTTCTACGTATTATGTTATTGAGTGTTGTTTAATCATGTTTGTAATTATTATGCATTTGGTTGCAATAGTATAAGTTAATAGTGTTATGCTTATTTTGAACTTCGCTATATATATATATATATATATATATATTCACTTAAAGACGACACTCTATTCCATGCTCGGAAGCAATTTTCGGGATCTGTAAACAAATAAGACATGCATTAAAACTATCTCTCTCTCTTTCTATGTATATATACATGCATATATATATATACTAGCAGTATAGCCCGGTGTTGCTCGGGTGTAATGAAAACTTTGATATATATATATATTATCGATTTTCTGCACTATTATAAGAACTGCAACCTTGAAACTTCTAAATATCGTATCTTATGTCTTTGCCTATGAGTGTATCAAATTTGATTAAAATCGGACCACTCCTTCTATAACCCGGTTTTTTCGATTATCAATTTTCGATATTTATCGGGGGTACCTCAACACAAAACCTAGCTAAGAACACTCGCAGACGCTTACAGTACAACTGCGTAAATTTTCAAGAAAATCGGTTCAGCCATTTCGGAGTCTATAGGTAACGGATACACACAGACACAGACACACACAGTTCCATTTATAAATAAGTTTATATATATATATATATATATATGGATATCAAAAATTATGCGTATGGATATATACGCAAGTACACACACATGTATATTTTTTTCTGTTCATAATAAAACAGTGCTCGATGTAACATAACAGAGCTAAGAAGTATATATTAATATATATACAAACTACACAACGTCTCTAAGACGACTCAGAGTTTGAAACTATGATTCGTGTAATAGACATAGGATAATTTGCATATTTATTGATATGTATATACGTATATTTATTAATATTTATGTCTATTAATATACATATATATATGTGTGCGTGTGTGTACCTCTGTATGTGTGTGCATGTTTAGATAGACTGATTGATGCATATTATGAATGTATTTAAACATTCAAAACCGAATGCTGAATCAAGTGAATATTAAAAATAAAACCGTGGATACTCTCCGCTCTATATTAAACAAATTACGCATTAATATTAATGATCGTGAAAAATAAATCTTAAACATCAGCATACACAAAGATTTATGTAGACATCTGTCTGTTTCTATGTTTCTCTTTTTCTTCTCTTTCTCTTCCTCTGTCTGTCTTTCTCTTTCTCACTCTCGCTATATATATATATATATATAGATAGATAGATAGATATGGATAATGTCCATCCATATGCATGAGTTTGTAATAATTGTATTCGTTCACATCAACGTGAATTTAAAAATAACTCTTAATTTCCAATGGTGCTATTTAAATTTATTCCCATATAAATAAACTCTCGCACATATGGAAATATAAAACACTCCCGTTTATATTTCGAGCAAGTAGTAAGAACAGAAGACATTATTTTGTAGGTGTACCGTTATATACTTGTGTATAATGCAAGTTTTACGAACAGATTTTAACGTAAAATCAGGCAATCGCATTATACACGGGTAATTTTTTGAAGGGGATAAAAACCAAGCATTCTTTGGTGACCAGTTTCACTAAATGCGGGTAATTTTTTCCATTAAATTTCATGAACAAAACTGAGTGGTTGGACTGTACATCAAATCGTCTTATACATCAATTCATAGCGTCTGCTTTTATATAGGTGGCTGTTAGAAGTATAAAGACTTATTCTTATTCATAACATCTTTCTGTCAATTCTATCCATTATCTTTTTATAGTTTAGTTTGCTTTTATTCTAATGTGGTTCGTCAATTTGCTTTTTTTTCATTCATAGATTAAGCACTAGGAATAAAAAACTCAAATTAGGCAAGTTGTGGTGAGTTTAAAATAAAATTAATTTATTTCTACCGTGTTTGCAAATTCGTGAGCCAATGTAAAATCTAATGTTTGACCAATAAGAAAAAAAAATTGCTTACGTGTTGAGAAAAACACCAAGGCAAATTTTACAAGCAAGTGTAAAAATAATTATTAACCAATAAAAAGAGATCAATTTACAGAAAACAACAACTTGAACTTTCAATGATATATGTTATATGTTCTCCCAAATAAAACATGATTTTCCGTTCGGAGCTGAACGAGCGATCGACTTGGCTACATATTTCATGTTCTCGATCGGTCATTCTGACAGCCGATGGGACAGAGGACAAAGAGGACACAATGTAGCAAGAAAATAATCAGGCCCAAACGACACACATTCACACCCTCTCACTTTCTCGCTCGTGACGCTTTCTTTATCTCTCCTTCTTCCTTTTCACCTACGCGTCATTCACAACAGAAAGAGAGGAACAAAAACATACTACTACTTTGCTGATATATCACATCGAAAACGTAGACTTATTTCATTTGTACAAATCACAATACGCTAAAACGAACGAACTCTTAATTCATTAAACTCCTTACAAAACTTTATCTGTTAACATTTTCAAAGTTAATACTTTCATATATATTGATGTCATGCTCTTCGATAAATATATTTGCATACAGTTTTATCTTTCCACACTTCTGATAACGTTAAAACGTGGGTACTTCCGTTATATTTGACACAAGTCCAATTTCATAAACACAATCGACGTCCACATATAGTATCTTCAGCAACTGTTCAAAGATAAAGTAGCTCTCAGGCTTATATTTAGATAGATAGATAGATAGATAGATAGATAGATAGATAGATAGATAGATAGATAGATACGTAAAGAGTGAGAGGATAAACAAATGAATAGACTGATATTGAGAGACAGAAAGAGCGAGAGAGAGAGAGAGAGAGAGTACACTCCGATATATATATATATATATATATATATATATATATATACACTGAAATAAACATAAATAAATATATATTTATATATCATTATTATTATTAATATTATTACTACTAATAAAAAAAAAACAATGTCTAGACATTAACGATAATAGAAATAAATTACCATCATAGTTAGCTACCTGATTAGACAGTGTTAACTACCTGATGAGACATTGTTTTTTCAATGTCGAAAGAAAATATGCAATTTTGTCGTAGTTTGTAGTTTTCTCGTGCTCTATAGACAGATAGATAGAGATAGATAAATACTAAACAACTGTAAAAGATAGATAGATAGATAGATAGATATATAGATAGATAGATAGATAGATAGATAGATAGATAGATAGATAGATAGATAGATAGTGAAAGGAGAAATAAATAAATAAACCTACATTGGAGGAGAGAGAGAGAAAGAAATGTATTCGCAGAAACTTATATACACTGAAATATATTGTAAAAACAATGTTTAATCAGGTAGTTAACAAGGATGGTAATAGATTATCCTCATTGTTGACTACCTGCTGCAACATTTTTCTTTCAATCGAAATAAGATATACAATTTTATAGTAGTTTGTAGTTCTCACATGTTCTAACGTAATAATTAATGATCAATATACATTGCTCTATTTTTATATTCAGCACTGATTTAAATTTATATTTTCAACTTTGTAATTATTTTCTTCGTTTTTATTCAATTTGCTATATATATATATATATATATATATATATATATATATATATATATATATATGAATATAGATATATAGAAACTAACAGGTTAAAAGAGAAAGGATAAAGTACAAAGAGAAATAGACTTGAACTTAGATACATAGCAGATAGATAGATAGATAGATAGATAGATAGATAGATAGATAGATAGATAGATAGATAGATAGAATGGACAGGATGAGATATATAGGATGAGATAGATAGATAGATAGATAGATAGATAGATAGATAGATAGATAGATAGATAGATGCGTACATACATACATACATACATACATACATACATACATACATACGAACCGATTGTAATAGATAGATATATGAATACTGATAAGTTGTATACATCGAAGTAGATATTGCATGTTTCTAAGATAAATAATTTATCATCATTGTCTTTTTCTCACATCTTTTCTCTTACAAATTTACCCCGCGTGATATTTCGAAAGAAAGAGAAACAGACATTGTATCAATATTGATAGTAGTATTAGTATTAGTAGTGGTTGGGCTTCTAGTAGCATTTATTTTTAAGCTTATCAACACTTTGTAAATTATTTTAATTCGGAATATATACCTGATATAAAAATATACGTCATCTCTTGACGTTCTTTTTTCTATTCCGACAGTATATTCTTTTATGTCTTCGACTGATGGATCCAGTTTGTTTCTTCACTGTGAAACAACTGACACTTGCAAGGCTGACACCAGCAATATTCTCGATCCTTTGTCAGGCTAACTAGTGTGTTTTTGTAGTGTCCATCGCAGACAATGGTTATAGGACAACTGTCCAAAAGTCAAGACAATAGTGTCTGGGCGTGATAAAAATCTGATTCAATTATACCTGACGCAAAATCTTTCAAGGCCAAACAAATTTTATCATATACACTGAAAATAGAATCATATTACTGCTCACCGCTGCAAATGACATAAGGATATGAAGAAAATTGAAAACTATTACATTTTCTCATTCAAGTGTGTCTGAAGAAATGATGAAAAAAAGATATTACAAATTTCTTTTTCAATTAATTTGCACAAGTTTGTATATATAGAGAAAAAAATTGGGGCATGTCTACGCAGTTGCATCATTTGTAAATGGGATGTGGGGTCAGTTGCCATCGGGTTTCCCCTAAATTCTACAATATTACTAAACAAAAAAAAAAAAAAGAAAAAGAAGAAAAGTATTATATTCCATAATTTTGTGGTTTCTAAATTCATATACAAGTAATATGTGCAATCATATAAATACTGTGCTTCATATTTTCTAAACAGCTAAGAACCTTTTAGTACTAATACTGATGGAAATAGGGTATTGAGAAATCAACACCCTCATAAGGTGTATTGAAGGCAAGAGAGACAGAATATTTTCACATTGGTAACAGCCATGGGCACCAAAGTCCGGAAGGAAAATGCCGCATAAAAAAAGAAGCGACACACTGTATTTTACAAGGTTTACTCACCTATTAAACACACACACACACACACACACACACACATATATATATATATATATATTTGTTTTTGGTGTATGTCAGCTTCTTTATTATTTTTTTGAAAATGTTATTATTACTATTATCATGTCATTTTTCATCATATTTCGATTTCTGCTTTGGTCTCACTACCAACCAAGTCTGCGGGGAGACCTAAGGCAGGTAGTGGCGTGTTGTTATGGCTCCATTTCATGTTTTTCTATCTTCCCTATCATCTCCAGCATTACATAGATAAAGTTTTCCTTAGTGTGTGGGCTGTACTTAATAAGACAATTTTTTGTATATCTCTTAAGCTGGGGTTTCCAGGGATTCTTTCAATGTGTTGTTTTGTTCCATTTTTTATCATTCCAAGTGCACCTACTATCACTGGCACAACTCTTGTTTTCAATTTCCACATTTTTTCTATTTCAATTTCCAGGTCTTTATATTTTGACAGTTTTTCAAATTCCTTGATTGCTATGTTACAATCTGCTGGACAAGCCATATCAATTAATAGACAAGTTTTCTCCTTCTGGTTTTTAACAATAATGTCTGGCCTGTTTACTTCAATTTTTCTGTCTGTGTAGATGGTGTAATCCCATAGAATGGTTACATCTTCTATTTCTGTAACCGGTGCTGGATGATGTTCATACCAGTGTTTGTTTACAGCTTTTCCATAATGTTTGCACATTGTCCAATGTAAATATTGCCCAACTCTATCGTGGCGATTTTTATATTCGTTTGGGGCAAGCACAGAACAGCCTGAGATTAGGTGGTCTATTGTTTCTTGGTGCTTATCACAAAACCTGCATTTTGGATCCATATTATTATGCATAATATTTGCCTGAAAGTTTCTCGTGAAAAGACTTTGGTCTTGTGCTGCAAGTATAAATCCTTCAGTTTCAGACTTTAATCCAGATGCACGTAACCATCGATGAGTATTAACTTTGTCAACATTGGATTTATTGTATCATTATTATTATTATAATTATTATTATTATTATTATTATTATTACTATTAATTAGTGTTATTATTGTTTAAAACATTTTAATATATTTTAATATTATTATTATTTTATATTTGTTATTATTTGTTGTTATTATTATTATTAATATTATTTTTATTATAATATTTAAGATGATTTTCAAGATTGTTTATTAATATTTTATTTATCATTTATATATCTATGTTTTAATTTTTAATTTTTGAATTTATTTTTTTGTTAATTATTATAACTATATTTATAATATAATACTACTAGTAGTTATTTATTAAAAAGTAGGATTTACCATTTATTTTTATACCGTAGATACATCCCATTATCTTTAAAACTAAATTCAATGTTAAATTTCCATGTCATTTTTTCTAAGAAAGCAGTTGAATTGCAATAGACGCTGGTGTCGATCTAAGACGTTAACTTTAATTTCATTTCTTCTTATACTATTCGTACTATTCGTCCTCATTTACTTTTTTTTTCTTTTTCTTTCTCTTCTTTTCCGATTATGACTTTTTTATATTTTTCTTTTTCTTTCTTTCTCTCTCTCTCTCTTTTTTTTTTTTTTTGAATAGGCGAGAAAATGTGATTACCGTTACAAATATCTATTCTCGGTATGAGCACGTGAGTGCCTGTATGTGATTCTTTTTCAGGATGATTTTGGATATTAACAGTTGTATCATTTGGGTCTGACGAGCAGCTACCCAAATTAAACTACAATACATATAAATTCGGCATTTAATGTCCTTCGAAGAGGTCGTTTTTTAAAGGCATTTATCTATTCAGTTTCGTCTCTTTTCATGGAAGCATCCTGGAAATCATTTTTTGAGGTAGCGAACAGCTGCTTGTTTTTATTTCTCTTTAATTTCCTCGACGACTTTGAATCTTTTTCTTTTAAAGCTGAATTTTGGAAAGAGGCAAAAATCTTAAAAATTGAAATCTGTGAAATATGGTGGTTGGCTGCAGTTTGCAGAAGCTACGGTCACTAATGTTAACTTTGTGGTGTGGTGAGACGAATACACACACTGACACACTCATTATAAACACTGCGGTAAAAACAAGTGAGCGAGACCTTAGAGTCTTCTTCTTCTTCTATGTGCCTTGTTCATTCAGGACGTAGGCGATCATGATCTTTCACGTCTCCCTATCTCTGGTGGCTCTTAGCACACTTTCTAATGTGACATTTCGTAAACCCCGTTCTATCATCCACCTGCTCAGGCCCTTCAAATATGTTTTCCGCTGCTTTCCTCTGTCTCTTTTTCCCACTATCTGGCCTATTAGTATCAGGTTCTCCAAACGCTCCTTCATCACTGCATGTCCCAGAAACTTCAGTTGTCTCTTCCTGATGCTCAATATTAATTTATTTTTTGTTTCCATTCTTTCCAACACGTCATCATTGCTCACATATTTGGTCCATGATATCTGCACCATCCTTCTGTAAAACCACATTTTAGCTGTTTCAAGTTTTTCCTTCATCTTTGATGATATTGACCAGCATTCACTGCCATATTGAAAAACTGGCATCAATCTAGTAGTCTCTTTTTTCTTTCCAGTGAAAGTTTCCTGTGTCAAAATAATACTTTACTTAGCTTTTGGAACACGTCCTTCGCCATGCCAATTTGACTTCGGATCTCTGTGTCGCACTTTCCGTTTTTTGTTAGAACAGTTCCCATGTGCGTATCCAAAAAATGTCAATTTGTGCCGAGTTATTTCACTCAGAGTACTTTAGTTTCGTTACTATATCAACATTTGTTTGTCCACATCCATAAATAACAAACGTATTGTTTCTTATATTCAAATGAAAATCATTTTCACAAAAATGAGCTAATATTGCCTGATGACGAAGTAAAAATATCGAAACATAGAAATTCCCGTCTCGCAATGTAAACTGCATTAATTTTAAATAAAAACAAATTTAATTCTCTCTCTCTCTCTCTCTCTCTCTCTATATATATATATATATATATATATATATATATAGTCATCGGCTAATTCTACTCCTGCAGCTTCATCTCTCGCACTTCCCGCCTGTGGAACTCGCTCCCATATTCTTGCTTTCCTGACGGCTACAACCTCCCCAAAATTTAAATGCAAAGTCAATACTCATCTATTAACCACTGGACTCTAGCTCTCTCCCCACCCGTATATATTTTCCTTTCTCTCCACCTATGTATCTGTCATCGCACCTGCTTTCTCAGCTTTCTATTGCTCCTTTCTAACTAGTTTTTACTCCTCACTCTTTTCTAATTAATCTATGTAGCCCCCTGCATATCAGTTAGGTAGCCCCCTGCACATCAGTGGCATTTCCGCCTTGCTCGGGGAGGTGAAATGATTAAAAAAAAGAAGTTTCGCTGTATCACAGCTCATCAGCACGGTTAGATATCCAATTGTTTTTACCCAGAATTGAAACCCGACTCAATTGGCGTCAGTCGGCGATTCTAACTTTGAGCTATGAGCGCTAGGTAGAAGAATGTAGACTCTTAGCGTATGATGTATCATACACCAGTAGCTAGAGTGCTCTAATTCATTACTGAGTGAGCGATGCGTAGATGCTAGAGTAACTACTGTTTTTACAAAATCTATCATTTCTCCAGAGTGCTCAATCGTGGTGTGATAGTGTAAATAGTTATCCACAGACAGATCTGTTTCGCTGTATCTCAGATTATATATATATATATATATATATATATATATATATATATATTACTATAAATGCTATTCTTTGTTGCTACACTATTTGGCTTGCTACACTATTTAAGAAATATTAGTAGTGAAATTAATAACAACCGCTCTATATTGAGAAGTTATCGTAAATAAACTTTGTACTCTGACTGGAATCGAAATCGCAGCGACTTTTCATTAAAGGAGAGCCATTTTCATCCCTGAAACGTACATTTAACAATTGGTTTCCGTTTACTTGCATCCCTAATAGTTACAATTGTGGTGATACCGAGCAAAGCGAGGGACAGGATGTTTGCTCTATAACGACCAGAAAGCAAATGACCAAAAGTCGCCTGTGCGCAGGTGGGTTCGCTCAGATGTTCCGGTTGAAAAATAAAAATTCATCAAATATAAAATTTCCATTTCGCGAGCCTACGCTAATTTTATTTATCAGCCAATGGGAAGCCCAGAATCAAATACAAGTTTGAAATCCCAAACGAGCTGCTGTGATCCATAAAGAAGATATAAAAATCGGACACAACAGGCAGACCTCAAGGAGAAGTGTGTAATCAATATCCCCTTGACCTAAGTCGAGCGGCTACGACGTTTGTCTCTTTCCTTCTCTCCTGTCTCAGAACTCCTTGCTGATTTACGGATCCTAGGAGTGGAAAGTTCAAAATGAACATTCCTCATATACCTTCGCCCCATTTTCGGTTCCTTAAGCACTAATTATCTTTTCACCATTATTGCCATAAACACATTTTAAAGTCGTGTTCGGATCACGTCGGAATAACTCATTATACAATCTACAAAATTTTATATGCAGCATCAATTGTCATCTTTAATTCTCTTAAATCCCGTTCATCTTTTATTTTGCCCTCAATACACATTGTATCCAATTTTTCCTCTTACTGTATCCACCAACGTACTCGTAGCGGTCCCGCATTTTTGGTTGAAATAATTAAAAAATATATATATTAACTTTTATCATTTAATTCTTAGAACCAAAATAAAAAATAACAGAAGCACAACTGTTGTATACTAAACGCAAAAAAATATTTAAAATGTAAATCAATCAATCAATGAGAATCTTTTAAAAAACTCCGTCTTTTAACCGTAGCCATTAGATTCTCCCACGTCACACATCTAAAATATATAAAAGACTTTCCCATCCAATAACTACGTTGAAAATGAGAGTGTATTCGGTAAGATTTCAGAGAAGCAATTAAAAACGAAAAAACAAAAGTGGCTTGAGGAAACAATACAAGAATTGTATTATTAAATAATAAATCCGGAAGAGAAGAAAAAGTCGACAGATGGATAAAAGAATGTTAACGAAAAAAAAACCCCAAAAAAGACAAACAAACAAACCAACAAACCAAAAAAGACAAATCAGATTGCATAGACAGAGAAAGAGAGATATCTCTTTCAAATAACGCAACTCACTTGAGAAAAAAAAGTTAAAACAAGAGAATTATCTTGAGTATTTACTTAATGACATCTACGCAATCACAAGTCCGATGGAATGTATTATTGTGAGGTTGATCAGTTTTGGAACGATCTAGAGATTGTCCAATTTTGCCAATTTAATTACTTATCATGAATTGTAGCGTTTACATATGATTTTTACATGGGTAAAAACTATACATCCATACACACTCCACACATATATACACACACACACACACGCACACACACACATATATATATATATATATATATATATATATATATATAAAACATTAATTAATTAATTATTAAATCAGTTCAGCGTTCAGATAAACTCAAACATTATTACAATTCTTCCTAATTTTTTGCTCCGTTAATTACTTAATAAGTTAACATTTGTGTTACTGTCTGCCATTATCGTATATAAATGATGAATTTTTCTACTTTGATTGTGAAGAAAGAGGGACAAAAAGATTATATGAGAAATGCTGTTAGATTTAGTGAGAAAATAGAAAGCATACACAATAAAATGGACGAAAGAACAAAAGGAAAGAAAGAAAGAAAGAAAGAAAGAAAGAAAGAGAGATAGGAAAAAGAAAGCAAGACAGAAAAGAAATAAAAGAATGATAAGAGAGAAAGAAAATTAATTAAGAAAAAAGAAAGAAAAAAGAATTAAAGAAAGAAAGGGAAAAATAAATGAATGAATAAATAAATAAATGCAGTTAGTTTTAGAGAGAAAAAAGAGAGCATACATAATAAAATGAAAGAAAGAAAGAAGGAAGGAATGGAAATAAAAAATAAAGGGAAAAATGGAAAAAAAATTGAAAGTAAGACACCAAGAAAGGGAGGGGAAAAAGAAAGGGAATAAAGAAAGAAAAAGTAAGAAGTGGAAGAAAGTAAGAAAGAAAGCAACAAAGGGTATGAGAAAGGAAAGGAAAGAAAGAAAGAAAGAAAGAAAGAAAGAAAGAAAGAAGGTATATGATGCAAAAAATGATCTCATGGATTTAACGTCTGCTTCAAAAGATTGAAAACATTGTCAATTCTATAATGTTTTCTTTTGTAACAACGTCCTTCAAATAATGAACCGCATTCATTCTTATGATTGTTTTTGCAATATTGGTTTTTAAATTGCTCAATATTTAACGATGCAAGAAGGGACTTTTCATGCAAACAAAAAAAAAAAATAGAGAGAATCAGACAAGTAGAATATTGATATCAACAAATTCAAATGTTGATATTTTACCTTCAAATTAAAAAGGAGTCGTGCGTCTAAGATATGCGACCAGTATCAAGAATATGTGTGTAATTATCGTCAAATGATTATGTTTTTTTAATTTTCAGTATATATATATATATATAAATATATAAATATATACACACACACACACACACACATATATATATATATATATATATATATATATATAAGGAAACTCAAAACATCATCTAAAAATACTTATCCATTGAGATTTCTATATAAATATATCACTTAATATTTTATATTAAATATATCTTTTGGGATGGTTCTCTCCGTTTATGGACTTGGCATCATTATCTATTTGTCTATCTATTTATCTATCTATCTATCTATCTATCTATCTATCTATAGATATAGATATATGTTCCACTTGTTTATCTTTTATTCATTTTGTCTCTTCTACAAATACACTGCAATTGAAAATATTTACACACTAACACATACATACACATATTTGTAAAATATCAATATAAATAAAGACAAAAGGAAAACTTATCTTAGCCGAGGCGTTTCGTCCTCTGAGAAACTTTATCAAGAGGAATTCTGTTTTAGGATTTTATTTTAAGAATTTATATTTATATACAAGAGCAAAATTCTCACCTCACTTCTATGAACTTGTCTGACTTTTTGGCGAAACTGATGCATATTCATGAGCCTTACTATACAAAAACATTTTGAAGAACCAATGACATTTTTACTTTTGTATAAAAACACTTGGGAACTGTGTCACGGTGCAGTGGATGTAGGCTCGGAACAAGAAATGGGGGGGGGGTGATTTTGAATTCCATTTGAATTTGTTGCATTCCCTTAGGCGCAAATAACCCTGGGAATTATTACGTCTCTACGACAGCTATGAGTCAAAAGGACAGTAGAGATTTGGTTGGGAACTATTCTACCGCAGAAAGTAATGACGACCTACTGAAGGGAAAATCTTCTATCGGTTAGTCATGTTTCTTTCGAGATATGTTCGACCAAGCGTGTATTACGTATGGCATTTTGTGTTATCTATATATATAAAAGGCAATCTGTGAGTCTGTGTGCGACTGTAATCTACGCACGCCTACATTTTTTTAAGCTACGCCATTCAAACTTCCTAGGGACACATATCAACAGGGAAACCAGGTCGACACATACTTGTTGAGTTTAAGTTCAGCAATTTTTCCTTTCGCACTTTTTGGCCAATGGAGCCGATTGTTTACAGTTGCTCCGTAAAACATCTAAGATCGAAGATGGTTGCTAGATTACATCACGAAAATCAAATTACACGTGTCAAACGCGACTAAAAATAAAATGAGCCTTTATATTTAATTTTTATTCCGACGTTTTAAAATTTCATTTGGTCAAAAAAAGCTGAATATTTTCCTCCGTAATTTTGAAACAAAAACAAACTTAATGTTGTTTACAATGTCACACAAAACATCAACTCACGTTTACGCAAAGCAAAAGAAAATAGATCTTTTAATGGAATTTTTAAACAATTTTGAAACAACAATTTTTATATAATTATTTTTTATATAACTGAGTTTTAAAGTGAGGCGGTGACTACAATGGCTCGGAAATCGCAAAACGCTGCATTAATCATCTAATTAAAAAATGTTCTGAGTTGCACGTACTATGATACTAGTACATATATATATATATATATATATATATATATATATATATAGAATTTATTTAATATCGAATATATATTATTCTAGGTCCGGAATTTCTATTGAATGCAACTGTAGCTCCGTGAGGATCTGCCCGGGTGTATGGCAAATGTAAATCCACCCCGGTAATCTATGTAGCTCGCATTTCACCATCCAACAACAGGAAAAATTATCGGATGTATATTGGTATATCTGCGGGGGTCTTTAAGCAAGGTTATTCCTTTTCCAACCCAAATCAGAAATACCAAACAGCCCTTTCCCGAAGATTTTGGAAAATGAAGGATGAAGGGATGAACCTCATACTTAGTTGGAAACTGATAGATTCGGCTCGTATTCCGAGGAATTTTCACGATAGATGCAATCTGTGTTTACAGGAAAAAAAATACAAATATTAAAGTACCCTAACCAGCACCTACTCATTAATTTAAGGAAAAATTCATTAGTAAATGCCGTCCTAAGTCGAAATTTGTGAACGGTTAAAATTTAAGTTCTGAATTAATTTTTTTAGAAAAATAAGTTAATTTTAATTGATTAATTAATTAATTAATTAATTAATTACATTTTAAATAGTAAATTTGGACCCCACTACTAATGTCTGATCCCAGCCTAATAGATGCCTTCTTCTTCCTTTTCTCCTATTAATATCTACCATATAAGGAGTAAGGATAATTAGATTAACTAAACCTCAATTTTTCTTGCACATTTAAAGATATTTTTTCCAGCACCTTTATATTTTTTCCCTGCACCTTATATTTTCTTATGTGTGGTTGTCTGCGTATATATGTGTGTGTATATATGTAGTATATTATTCTTATATATAATTGTATGTGTGTATGTTTATATGTATGTGTGTATATGTTGGGTGTATATATATATATATATATATATATATATATATATATATATATATGTGTGTGTGTGTGTGTGTGTGTGTGTGTCTATATGTATATGAGTGTATCTATGTATATATATATATATGTATGTGTATGTGTGTATGCGTGATGTTTATATATATGTATATATGTATATGTATATATGTGTGTGGGGGGGGGGTGTGGTGGGTGCGTGTATGGGTGTGTGTAAGTGTACACTTGTTGAATTTATTAATTTATTATATTTCCTTAAGTAAAAACTTGTTTCAACGTTTTCATCTTTATTTTTACATTTATTATGTTTTATATTTTATTTTACTATGTTTTTATAAATTTTATTAATTTTCTAGAAATTTTAGAAATTTTATTAATTTCATTTTTTTAGATTTAAATCTAGTTTTAAAATTAAATTATATGTCAAGATTTCCCCCCCCCCAAAAAAAAAAAATTATTTTCTAATAATTTCCTCCCATTTACTTAAACTAAAAACAGCTATGATTTATTTTTCAATACGTCTGTTAACGTTTCTATGGAGATGAATGTTTTTCTTTTTTCCTTTTTCTTTCCTTTCCTTACTTTTTTTTTTAGCTTACTTCCCTGTCAACCACCACTTCTTTCTTTCATTATCTTTCCACTTCCTTTACTTAGAGCCAGACAAGACTAAATTTTAACGTCAGTTTAAATGTATGGTTTTCCAAAAATCTAAAAATAGACATTGCTTTCTGTCTACTTTCTTTTAATCCCACCCCTTCTTTTTTTCTGTGATGTATATTTTTTTGAACTTCCGCCGGTAATATATCTTGCTTTATTTTGAAATAAAGTTGCCGATGATGCGTGAAATTTCTCTTAAGGTATTTCATGTAAAAATGGCCATACAACTGATTTAAACATCGAAATTTATTTTATCTTATACAAACACACACACACACACACACACACACACACACATATATATATATATATATATATATATATATATATATAAGATCCAAAACAGGAAGTGTATATAGATAAAATCACAAGGGAACAGATCCCATTAATATTAATGTTATCAATATTAAATATGATCCAGGTGAAGTGATCGATGTAAATAATATTATCTATTTTACAGAGCCAAATATGTATATTTTATCAATAAATTCTCAAACTTATATTTTGTTGAATAGCTATTTCAGCGAGAAAACACTCTCTTCATCAGCAACGATCCAAAAACAAAATTTATTAATTCAAATATGTTACAAAAATTCATATAATGGAAGGTATCCCCAAAACATATCAATATACAGCAAGTTAAAAACAGAATAAACACCTTATTCTATATTTGAAACAATGTGTTTTACGTCTATTGGCAATCTCACTCAAGAAAACTTAATAACAAAGATGTTCTCACCGAAAGTATAGAAAACTGCGTCATTTGTTCTATTAAATGTTGTTGAGTGCGCAGGCCGATAGACGTAATACACACTATTTAAAACACGGGTATCCCCAAAAAATAATATTTCAAATTATACAAATATGCGATCAAAAATAAACACATAACACATAATAACACATGTTTGCAAACAGATTGAACTTTCATAAAACCGATATTAATGAAAAATTAAAAATGAACGGTTATATGAATAGAAAAAAACTATAAAATCTTGGACACATTAAATATATTATTCTTCCTAAATGCAAAATATAAATATAAGACACTAGCAGTATAGCCCGGCGTTGCTCGGGTGTAATGAAAGCTTTAAAACCAATCCATGGTCCTGGAGCTCAGACTCTTTGGATGTTGGCACGAAAGACTAAAAAGCAATAGTTGGTTCCAGTTAAAGCGAAACCGTAGACTGAAAGAAAAAAAATGAATGGATGTAAATCAAATTTTGATATGCTGGTATCGATATCAAATAAGTTTTTCCGTCGTAAACTGAATTTTGAAGGCTAAATAAGTCCTCTGAGTAAATGGTATCATGGCTGAGACTAAGAACTACAATTATACCTACTTCGAGCCAAACCCGAAGCAGAAACTAAAATAAAAGGGCTGAAAAATACTGACATACAGACAGATAAACAGACAAACATATTTCTATGCATATATACATGCATATATATATACTAGCCCGGTCTTGCTCGGGTGTAATGAAAACTTATATATATATATATATATTATCGATTTCTGCACTATTGTAAGAACTGCAACCTTGAAACTTCTGAATGTCATTTTTATGTCTTTGTCTATGAGTGTATGAAATTTGATTAAAATCGGACCAATACTTCTATAACCCGATTTTTTCGATTATCGATTTTCGATATTTATCGGAGGTACCTCGATACAAAACCTAGCCAAGAACACTCGCAGACGTTTAAAGTATAACTGTGTAAATTTTCAAGAAAATCGGTTCAGCCGTTTCAGTGTCTATAGGTAACGGACACACACACACACAGACATACACACACATACACACAGACAAAGTTCCATTTATAAATAAGTTTAGATACTTCCGATTTGATAAAATTCAAAATGGTTAAAAATTATTCCTAAGTTATCAAGGAGAATTATTGAGTAATTCAGTTTTTTACGATTTAATCCAATTAATATAGGCTTTTAAAACACATTACATAGCTAGCTACAATAATTCGGTATTTATCCAAACCGCACTACAAAGGCGGGATGTGGCACAAGGCTTATTTTCGCGTGAATCTTTCTAAACGCACACGCTCAAGCAAAAAATTCTCCGTAGACCCTGCATAACCTGGGTGGGATTCTTGTCTGCTTTTTTCCAGACGAGACTCTATCTTTCGGCATTGCCTCGTCTGTGTTCCTATCCGCTCGAAGGCAAAGATAGCTACAATAATTCATAAACTAATAGTTCTAAAATACGTACTGGTTAAACATCTAAGTAAAAAGTTTAATTAAAATTTCAAGTAAATTCTATACTTTTTTAAAAGCTAAATATTAGGGTGTTACATGTATTCGTTCGTTTTTTTTTCTTCTTGATATTCTGCAAATGACCCGAGAGAAAAATAGCAGTGTTTGCTTCTTAGTAATTCTGATCATCTTGTTAAACAGTTGGTTAAAGTTATTAAAATTTTATTTTAGTTTAGACGCCTCTTTGCGATGGAATGCCAAGTAGCAATTTGACTTTTTTTTCGATTTTAATTAAGATCAAAATGCTACGGAATTGTTGTTTATTATTATAAGATTTTCATCCCAAGCAAGGCAGAACCGCCACTGGTATGTAGTGGGTTACAGAGTGAGAAAAAAAAAATCAAGGTACATGGGATGTCGACGAAAGTATAAGAGAAGGATAGGAATTAGGTGTATAGATGAGTTGGCAATTTGGAGATTGTGACTCTCAGGATGTGTGTTCTGGTGCAGTGGATATCGGCTGGGAACGACAAATCAGAGATCCGAGTTCGAATTCCTGTTGAATTCATTGCATTCACTTATGCGCAAATACCCTTGGTAAAGGTACTAATCCGTTTCTTCCCTCCAGATATGGGTTAAATAACAGGACAGATTGGGTTCTATTGTCTTGGCTGGCAACCAATCTACAGCAGAAAGCAATGGCAACCTACTGCAGGCTAATCATATGACCAGTAAGTCATGTCACTTTTGAGAAATGATCACCTAAGCGTGAATCACGTTTGGCCTTTAACTGACTGACTATCAGGGAAGCAAGCAAACGGAAGCTAATTTGACAAACGAGAAATGCGAAAAATGAGTCTGTTAGAGTAAAAGTGGAATACACATTTAACTATTTCGACTGAAAAAGGTGTTACCATGATGCTAATCTAGTAGCACGCGTCAATATATGTGGTTGAGGTCCAGGGCATGACGGTAAACTGTATCCGGCAGCACGGCTGCTGTTTAGGAGGTTGTGAGGAGCATAGAACCACCTCTTTATTGCTGTTGTTACAAATCTCATGCTGTTAAGGTACCAGATATGGGCAAATAGTTAACCTCCAAACTTGAGTCAAAATACTATGAAATTATACAAATACATTTTTATAGATATATATATATACATAAAAATATACATTTATACAAAAATGTACATTTTCGAAGGAATACATTTTTGAAAAAAACAAAAAACAATTATTTTTGAAGGAAAAAAGCAATTCACAGCAAAACATATTAATATAAAATTAGAAGACATTTTCAGTTTTCTAAAATAAAGAATTTAAACAACAAAAAGTTTTCATTAAAGTCTGAATAAATCAATCTTCTCATTATAACCGAACATTAACAATACCTTAAAACCTCAAATTTTTGACATTAAATAACCCACACTTGATATGCCGTTAAAGAAACTCAAACTCAGATGTGGTAGGGACACCAGGGACAGAAGATCGTCGGAACACTAGCCATTAAATACTTGTAGAAAAGACAGAGAGAAGCCACATAACATCAGTGAGAAAGTGACTTTAGGCGGGCTGCTAGCTCTTGATCGATTACATTGCAGATCTTTATTTTGGATCTTGTAGAATCAATTCAGCTGAAAAGACATGGTCGGCGATACAGTTTGATTATTCAACATAACAATGTTCGGTTCCACGTTGCTAACTTAAGCAAACATGCAATTAAACAGCACGGTTGGGAAGTTCTGATACCCACAATATTTTCTGATGTTTCCGCTTCAGTCTACTTTATTTTCGGTCACTCTCTAACCATTTGTTAGGTGTTCATTCAACAACAATGTGGAGCTTGAAATGTGGCTTGAATTTTTCGAGTCAAAGCAATTGATTTCTATCGTTGAGGGATAGATCAGTTAGTGGATCATTGGCAGGAGGTCGTAGATCATTAAGGAGACTGATTCTTTAAAAGAACTATTAACAGATAGTTAGTGTTGAAATAGATTATAAAATAACGAACGAATTTAAGCAATAACTTAATAATATGTTATGAATTAAAATGATTTTCTTTGGATATACGTACTTTGACAGTTACTTCTCATAGCCAAAGCATTTTGCTATTTTGATATATAGGGATGTATGTTTATAGGGATGTATGTTTATAGGGATGTATGTTTTATTTTCACAATTTATTTTCGTATGAGGTATCCTTATATTTTCATTTAATTTAAACGTTTCCGATGTACAAATCTCATTGATTTATTCACGAACTAGCAGTATAGGCCGGCGTTGCTCGGGTGTAATGAAAGCGTTAAAAGTAATCCATGGTCTTGGAGCTCAGACTCTGCCTAAAGAATATTTGTGTGAAGTTTGGAGAGAATCGGTTAAAAATTGTGGATTTGTATAAAGGAGATACAGACAGATAAACAGACACACACACAAACATCTTGCCTTTTGTATATATATATATATATATATATATATATATATATATATTATTGAGTTTCTGCACTATTGTAAGAACTGCAACCTTGGAACTTCTGAATATCCTTTCTTATGTCTTTGTCTATGAGCGTATCAAATTTGATTAAAATCGGACCACGCTTCTATAACTCGATTTTTTCGATTATCGATTTTCGATATTTATCGGGGGTACCTCGACACAAAACCTAGTCAAGAACACTCGCAGACGCTTATAGTACAACTGTGTAAGTTTTCAAGAAAATCGGTTCAGCCGTTTCGGAGTCTATAGGTAACGGATACACACACACACAAAGTTTCATTTATAAATAAGTTTAGATATTTATTTATAAATTTGATTAACTGTTAATTGCTAACGTCACCATCACCTTGAAAGACCAGTTCTTGAAGGATCACTAAAGTTAAACATGGACCTGGTCAGTATTTAAATGGGTGACATTTTCTTAATATCTGGTTCTTTAAACTATGATGTGCCGGGTGTGTAAGGATCAAGACTCGGAATTGTTCATTGGATAGCCGAGTTCCAATTCCCGTTTGGTTCATCATATTCACTAAACGCGCAAATACCATAGAGAAATGTATGAAGCCATCAATTCTCCCTAAAGTTATGCGATTAATTAGCAAGCTTTTCATCCCTAAACTAATATTATATAACAGAAAAATATATTCATAGAGTTTAATTGTATTATAATAATATTTGTTTGGATTTATGCATACTGTTAATAAGCCATAGAAAACGAATCAACCAATAACTTGTTTTTTAAATTACTAACATTTTTTTAAAATTGCTAACAGGTTTTTCTTTTAAATGGACGGTTTCTATGATATACATTATTGTCCTTAGGTATTTTAATTTGCTCTTGACTATGATCATAGAGTGTAACGTTACCTCTTACCGGTTTTCACTTTATTTTTATTTTTTTTCAATTGGAGTAGATAGACTAAACTATCGCCCGGTTCACACTCCACCCACATCTATTGAACAGGTGAAGAGGCTCATCCCTTGTTTCCTGTTTAGGATGCGGTTTCCGGTTTTCTCTTTTCCAATCTTTTCACTCTTTTCCTTTTTTATTATTATTATTATTTTTTTTTTCAATTGGAGTAGATAGTCTAAATTGTTTCCTGTTTAGGATGTGGTTTCCGGCTTTCTCTTTTCCATTCTTTTTACCCTTTACGTAGCCCCCTGCGCATCAGTGGCGTTACCGCCTTGCTTGGGGTGATATGATTAAAAAAAATATATATATATATATCTGAGATATTTTGTTAAGATATTTCAAACCAAATTGTTATTCCGCGCATTTAAGTCCACATTCACCCACTACTGGTTGAGTGAAGCGGTTACGCTTGTTACAGGGAATCCATTGTTTTATGATCGAGTCCAGAAGAAAAAGTTAAGACGTATAATGTTGATATTCAAGAGAAGGAAAGAAAACAAGACGAAAATGATTAAAATCTGATCTTATTTTAATTGCAAATTTGCCTTGTTTTTAAATTAAAAAAATAGGAAGAAGTTGAAATCATAGATAAAGAACGCCATTGGAAACAACGTAAACTCATAGAAATGGTACATATGCTATGCTACAAAGATCTCCTAAGCCGACCAAGGATAGAGAAGAATAAAATATGGGAACCAGTAATACGGAGTGCCAGAGAAAATCATTAATGTGAAAATTGTAAAAGGAGCTCAAGTATTTTAGAGAGTCGTGTTAAAGGGAGATAACTCATGACTACTAATTGAGGCTTCGCACAATGTATGAGAATGATATAACAGTGATCGTAATAAAGGTTTCAGTTCGAAATTCCTAGCAACCTAAAGAAGGCCGGAGCATATAACGGACGTATCATCCTACAAATGGCAACCAAGATGAGGACAATAGTCCCAGTAAATAGCGTAAATACTATCGTATCTCAAAAATATAGAAAAATATTTAGGAATTTCGGCCGAAAGGTAATACAAATTGCAAACAAGATGAGAACAATCGCCCGAATAATGTCAGTCAGTTAAGTGCCATACGTGATACACGCTTGGGCGATCATGTCTCGAAAGAATTTTATCCTGCTATTGCTTTCTGCGGTAGACTGGTTGTCGACCAAGGCTATAGAAGCCAATCTCTCCTGTTATTTAACCCATAACTGGAAGGAAAAGACGGATTAATACTTTTCCCAAGGGTATTTGCGCGTAAGTGAATGCAATGAATTCAGCTGGAATTCGAACTGGGCTCCCCGATTTCTCGTTTCGAGTCGATATCCACTGCACCACAACGCACAATAATGTAAATAACGTAAATACTACCTCATTATAAAAAAAATATTATTCACTCAGTAAAAAGCTCAAGAGCCGCCATTGATGATAGAGAGCTACTGAATGTGGATTGATTGAA
This sequence comes from Ascarosepion bandense, assembly GCA_037127315.1. Classification (NCBI taxonomy): domain Eukaryota; kingdom Metazoa; phylum Mollusca; class Cephalopoda; order Sepiida; family Sepiidae; genus Ascarosepion; species Ascarosepion bandense. The sequence continues at coordinate 568,432 of JBBBDQ010000270.1, read as the reverse complement.
AGGAGATATTGGTGAAGCTCTGGTTTTTGCCATAGATACCTCGAAGGTATTTTACAGAGTTTGAAACGTTGGTATTTAGTATTTCTGCCCGAAACTTTGATTGGATTTAATCTTTCGTGAAATGAAAGTTGATTGAATGGTCACTCTTCTACATTTTCTTTTTAGCATTAACATGGGTGACCCCGAGGCCCTACTCTGGGATCTAATTTGTTCCAAATGTTAATCAACGATCTTCCTTAATGTTGTATCCTCGACTTGGTATCTTTGTTAATGACAAATCTGTTTTTTCTCATCTTCATCGTAAGTCTAATAGGTGTGATAAGGTCGAATTGGCAACTGACTAAAAAAATGACACACAATCTGTTATTAACTGGGGCAAGATATGTTAATGTTTAAGCCTCACAGACAAAACTGCTCTCATTTACACTTTTGAGAGAATTACTTTTTTTTTTTTGCTTCCATCAACATGGCTCATGCTAATTTTTTGCAGAGTAACAGAAAACGCATTTTCGTCTGACATTTTTGCTAGACAATTCTTCTAACTTCAATCTGTATTGCAACTTCGTACTTCTATCAATTGTCCCAGAATTGAATATTGTCGCCACATTTGATCTTGTGTTTTTTCATATTTATCAGGAGACCAGTAACAAAATCTAAAAATTGAATCGGCTGAATGTTTGGGTCACTTTCTTACTGTTTCCTTAGCTTTCTCCATAACTATTTCAATGGAAATTGTTTTGGTGAGCGTTTCTCTCTTTGTACCTTGATTTTACAAATTTGAGCGTATGTCGAATCTCGTAGATTAGAACTACGGAATCACAAATACCAGAAATCACGTGACCGGTGGTCTTTTATCTCCTATAACCTCAAGACAAAAGTGATTTATTGATTTGGTTGTTTGACAGCATATCAACTCATTATTGGCTCATTTAATACCGAAATTTAAATTTTGGGAAAGCTTTGAAATAATAATAAATATGGTACATGTTATTTTAACTGAGGGTACGTAGTGAGGATCGAACTCACTACTCAGACATAACAGGTTTTCACAAGACAAGCTTGCTAACCCTCACACCATCGCGAGATGCCCAAGTAGAGGCGCGATGTGTGTTTTTTATGTTGTAGTTATATTTTGGAATATATTCTGATATTATATGGATTAATGTCATGAAAGAGTTCTTTCCATTTTGATTGATATTGCATGGTTGTATATCATTCTGTATGAGTTATTTAATGCCGAAATGTAACATTTTCAACGGATTTGTAAGCCTTCAACTACGGATGAAATGTATTGTTGCTAATTTTTCTGTCAATATTTGATGTTGGTACTTTTTATATAAGAATGTATTATTGGTATTTTTACTATAAAAATGTAATTTTCTAATTTCATATGGTTTTGGTTTTGTTTTTATGCTTTCACTATTTTTCCATATCTGGGACACTAAGTAGTACTATGACCCCGGGTCAGTGTGAACCTTGAAAGAACAACAGCTACGTGTTTCTACGCTTCTAAAAAACACCCACTAACCTGCCGATCACAGGCCTTGCTCTCGGATATATTTTATTCTCATAAACAGGATAAAAATTCTTTAGAAATACGTGGGTTTCATTATAGTGTAATATATATTTGGGCAGCAATCTTTTATTTAAACAAGCTTCGTTAAAAACGACCGACAAGGAAGATTTGATTATTTTTTTATTTAATTTTTTCACTATTCCTACATGTTTCCTGTTTGATGGAGATAAGATGAATAAAAATGTTCCATAATTTTCGACTTCCCAAGAGCCTTCAGGCACTTCACTGGCCATTTTCTAGGATGCTATTTTTCCGATGTTCTTATTTTGTCCTCATGTTTGATTATAACGTAATTTTGGGTTTTGTTTTCAAAAAGAAGAGTGTTTTAAATCTATCACGTGACGCGGGCGGCTGGGCGTCCCGTGAGCGTCTGTCTATTAAGAAAAAAATTTCAAAAACTCTATTTTCACTGTTAAATAATGTAAGGTCGATGATAGGAGAAAATAGTTGGATATATAGTGCCTCACTTATAGCGAGGTACCTTTGATATTGTGATTCAAATATTATTTTTGTATTTTCAACAAAAATAATTTTTAAAGGGTTCTTGTATATGTAGTTCTTAAAGGGTTCTTGTTAATTATTATTATTATTATTATTATTATTATTATATAGAAGGAAAGTTATGAGAAATAGTGACAAGTTATAGGGGTGTCAGAAAGTGGGTAAGAGAAGGATGAGAATACTGATGAGAGTGGAGTGGATGGAGGAAGGAGATTGAGAGTGACGATGCAAGTTAGCAAAATAGGAGATGACTATTGACTTTACATTTAAATTCTTGGTGATTGTAGATGTCGGGGAAGCAAGTAAACGGAAGGAATTCTACATGCGGGAACTACGAGAAAAGAAGCTGAAGCAGTAGAATTCGCGTTTACATTTTATTAGTTTCACAGTAAAACGGTGGGACCTATTATATGATCTTGTGGCACGAGCAAATTCATATATAGGAGGCACCAGTATGCTAAGGTCATTGAAGCAGACTTCATGAATGTATTTGTCGAAGTGAAAGTATTTGTAGAAGAAATGTGTGTATCTTTGTGTATGTGTGTGTGTGTGTATGTGTATGTTTAAATGTGGTTAACACGATTAACATGTGAAAAGTTTAACAAATATTTCCAGCCAACGATGAAAATGTCTAATTAGAACTGGATACATAAATGAAGATTCCAAAATATGACCGGCAAAATTTTAATCAGATCAAAAAGTTTGCTGCCGGATGTAGTTTATCATCATACCATAAACTATCGAAGAGAAAATAAAGAAATTATCAATTTGCTGGCGTTTTACGTTATTTCAAATAAATGCTTAAGAAATAAGACACCGTCAATACCGGTAAATAACTATCGTTCTTACTGAATTTGATAATCGGATCTTTCTGAAATAGTGTTTTGAGAGAAAGTGTTCATAAATTTCCACTGAATGCAGCACTAGGTCTTTGAATAGAAAATGCTTCTATATAAGGAAATATCACGTTTACCATTGGAAAAGATTGTTGAGTCTGTCCACGCTAGAGCGGTAGATTATTTTCGCACTTCACTTAGTTGTGTGTTGTGGTGTAGTGGATAAAGTCTCGGAAAGGAGAAATAAGGGAGCCGAATTTGAATTCCAGTTTAATTCCTTGCATTCACTTACGCGGAAATAACCGTAGGAAAGGTATTAATCTGTCTCTTTCCTCCAGTTATGGGTTAAATAACAGAACAGATTGAGTTCTATTGCCTTGGGTAGCAAGCAGTCTACCGCGAAAGTAATGGCAACCTACTGCGGGATAATCTTCTGTCGAGTCAGTCATGTCTCTTTCGAGACATGATCGCTCAAAGCGTGTTTCACGTATGGCACGTAAATGACTGACTGACTGACGTCTTTGTGTAACTATATACTCATTTTTTCTTCACGTAATTTTATGCCAGCAGATGCTATACCACAGCCGATATTTATATATGACTAGGGAGCGTGGCAAAGTGCCTTTCTATATTTTTCCTTTTTCTATATGTCGTGTCCTTTCAGGTCTTAGGCAATTATGACCATTCACTCATCTTTAAGCTTCTAACACCCTTTCTCATGTTACCCCTCCCAAACCCTACTTTTCATCCATTTGTACAATTATACCAACCGCTACTTTCTTACCTGACGACTTTCTTTCCATCTATATGTCCTGTGACTATCAGATTCTCCAAGCCCTCCTTCCTCATTACGTGTCCCAGAAACTCCAGCTGTCTTTTCCTGATGTTAATTATATGTTTTCTTTTCGTTTCCATCTTCTTCAAAACCTCATGTTTGCTCTATGGTATCATCACCGTCCTTCTGTAGAACCACATTTATTTGTTTCAAGTCTTTCCTTCATCTTTGATGAGATTGTCATATTGAAGAGCAGATATTCCATAAGAGCGCAGTACTCTTTTCATTGTTTCCATCGAAATTTTCTTCTTTCTCATTACAATGCTTGGCTTTTGGAGAATATAATAACATAGAAAGTATTTCATTATTTCATCGATTCTTGCACAATGAAGTTTAGGCGAAAGCAATCTTTGTTTTCAACGACTCAGAATGAGATAATTATCGCTGATTTCAAATAGATAAATTTGCCAAAATTTCTAATCAATGGTTTTGCGGATGTTACGAGCCACTTTTGAAGTGCTAAGGAATTTACAGAGGGCAATCACTAAAGCATTTTGATTGAATTATCCGCCCTTTGTTTCAAATCGGTTCACTTAAATTAGGAGGATCGATATAACTAATTCTATTATAAGAGGCTGTGATTGGCAACAACTTTAATTGAAATAGTCTCTGAATTAAATAATAACGGTGTTTGATAAACACTGATATAACGTGTGATAGAAATGTTTGCAACAGAAAATCTGTTAAAGCAAATCTCGATTTAAATGAATCTTTTAAAGCAATAAATTCTACTTTATGCATTCGACAAAACGTTGGAAATTGTTTAATGATTGGTAACCTCTTGACCTAAAGTTGATTTCTACATTACGTTGATTCAGCATTTTTTCTTTTATATAGAATTCCACACTACAAATCCTTTCCCACAGACCAGAAAGTTTCAAGCCTCTCGCTAATCTATCGCTATTTCAATGGAAAATGCTCTGACGATTTACATTCCATAGTTCCACTAACTCTAATGCTAACAGTTAAATCCTGCCATGAGGTGTACGCTAAGGCTAAATTCACTTTGTATAACCTTATAAGGGAAGTTCAACCCAAATAATGACGAATCATTATTTTGGGAACCGATTCCCAAAATGATACTTTCTCAAACAATCTTAACAATCTTAAAGCTTAATCGTTATATTTCCTCTTGACTCTTACTCTCACCCTAGAAGCAACACCCTCCTTCAGTAATCCCCTACCTTGATTGGCTCTTGATGTTTGTATAGTTTTAACGTTAATAAAAATAAAAATTAATTCACCAGCAACAAGGATGTATACAGTTTTTGTAGGATACTTAATGAAGGAGTAAGTTTCGAAAAATTTGATATTCACAGGATTGATTTAAAATAAGAAGAACCAGAAAGCAATAAAAAAAAACTACCTGCTTAGCTTGAGTGAATGGATGACGGATCATGATATGGGAGAGATAGTCAAAAAGACAAAATTTATTAGGAACAACAAGGGAGAGAAAGATGCAGAGACCCGTGACCGCCAACTTCCTGAAGGGACACAGCCTATAAAAGAAACAAAAAAGACACATTTCAATTAAAATGATTTCATTTTCTTGCAGTTGCTTTCTCTGTCATCAAATGTCGATTTACTACCAGCAAATAACCAGCCTCCATAACACGTAATCTCTTCTTGATGTTTTCGGGGCATATCATTATAAAAAAAAAAAAGGAAAAATACAAAAATAAAAATAAAATAAAACCAAAAAGTATAAAAATAAAATAGAAGTAGTCAAATAATAACACCAACCTGAAATTATTGATAATGGACGCTGAATGTTGTAAATGAAAGCCAATCAACAAAGTTCAGCCATTAGTTAACTCAAGAATTCAAAGTTAACTCAAGCTTGGAAGTTTTAAGTTTAAATTTAGTACAGCTTCTTTCTTTTCCTTTTTATAAAAAGAAAATCCTTCCAGCAATTTAGTTAAATGCATTTAAAATTTCTCGTCAAATGGTAATGAGTTCTCAAGGATTCTTCCGAAACCCGTTCGAAAGCGGATCCATATTTTCTTGGCATTGTCTCAGAGAAAGAGAGTTTTGCAAAGTGGAAGGAATTAAAGACATGCCTGGGTAAGCATGAAACGGTATTAAGTATTACGGAGTGAGTTTTGTCACGGGAGAAAAAAAATTAAATATCATTAAAGCAACAAACTGGGAAGGGATCACTCCCTGTAGCTATCATTAGTGAGGGAGGTAAACGTATTGCTAACGGCAATTTTTATTCTGGGGTGTGCATTCGACTTAGAAAATGCGAAATTGGATTTCGGTTGTAATTTTCAACTTGGAGAAATTCATTGAATTTCTTGGAGGGGTCCTAGAATTTTTCCCCAAAATAATACAAAATAAATGAATAGAAATAAAGAAAGAATTTGTGTAGTAGTTTTCATGTTATTTTTCTATTGTTTTTATCTTTAACTTTTTTTAATTGCCGAATATATCTATCTTTTCTTTCTCTTTTACTGACCTTTCAAAACTTTATTTCCTGGGAACTTTCATGGTTTTAATTTGATTTTTTTTTTAAATACCGTTTAATTATTTCTATATTACTGTCCTTCATCCTTCATATATCAGTCCTTCATTTGGTCTTGACCTGCTGCTTGCTGACGCGCATAAAAAGATCGGCTGTTTCCGCTCGATTTGTTTATACCTGTGTCGCTATCTGTTCTTTTCTTCTGACGAAAATATATCTACCTATCTTTTTGTTTTGCATTCTTTTCTGAACCCTCTTTTTAACGATGACTTCTGTTCTTATGCCTTTATTTCTTCAAACTCTCACTCACTCACTCACTCACTGACTCACTCACTCACTCACTCGAGGCCTTCTCCTTTTTTTGTTGTTCGACTATCAATCTTATAACGTGTTTTTTGCTTCTTTTCCCTAACCTGTCTAGTTCTTTATTGTTCTACCTTTTTATTTCTTACCTGTTTAGGGTGAGGTTTAGGGCTTTCTCTTTTCCAATCTTTTTTAATCTTTTCTCTCTGAATTTGAGTAGATAGACTATACTATCACCCGGTTCACACTCCACACGCGTCTATTGAACAGGTGAAGAGGCTCATCCCTTGTTCCCTGTGTAGGATGGGGTTTCCGTCTTTCTCTTTTCCAATCTTTTTACTCTTTTCTTTCGTTTTTTTCAATTGGAGTAGATAGACTAAACTATAGCCCGGTTCAGACCCCACCCACGTCTATTTAACAGGTGAAGAGGCTCATCCCTTGTTCCCTGTTTAGGATGTGGTTTCCGGCTTTCTCTTTTCCAATCTTTTCACTCGTACTTAGCCCCCTGCGCATCAGTGGCGTTACCGCCTTTCTCGGGGTGATATGATTAAAAAAAATATCTATAAATCGAATTTTTCTTGCCGTCTCTTTTTTCTAGTTTTTCTTCCATCCTTATTAATTTATCCTATTTTTCTCAAAACGTTTGTAAATAATGTGTTAATTCTGATGCAAAATATGCGTACACCTATTTAGTCTCGTAGTCATTATATAGCGATTTCCTAAGCGTAACCTTAAAGGTGGCACAAGGCCAAAAGGTATGAAACACTCAAAGAGGATCGAATTCATTAAACAGTCTACCACATCGAGTGACGATTTTTGCTCTGTCCATAGTTTTACCGATAAAAAGCATTTTGGCAAAAAGGATTCTTATCGCAAAGTGCCCGATATCGGGGTGGCGATGATAGTTTTAGTGCAAAGAATTTGTCACTTCAACTGAGCAGGTTCATGCCGACTTCGAAGTTTCGTTAGGCCACCTTTATGATATCTTCATTCATCGGAAAAAATAAAGCCCGGATGACATTTTTACTATTTTGATCGATAATATAGTAGATACTGTATTTGAAATAAAGTGATAATTTATATTTTTACTTTAAACTTTAAAAGCTTTTGTTTTGGTGAATTACTTTTATTAGTTTAGAAAAAATTTACTAAAGTAAACATGATTACTGGCATTTACGTTTCTCGAGCTCGAAGGCCGATAGAAATAATTCATACTATTTAAAAAAGAAACAAAAAAATTAGTGTCTATTTCAAATAGGAGCAGTCACTATAGTAACGTATAAATAATATATTGTTGCTAAAAAGTAAATTTCTGTTTGGTTTCGGTTACACCGCTCGCTCCACACGTCTTAACGCAATACTAATCTCTCAATCAGCGCACGTCACCACGGTCACAACGAACCTGGCAGCCATTGTCTCAGACCCTTTTTATGGACAAAAACCATTGCCGAACCACCAATCATCGCCGTCGGCCTCGTTCTCACTCAGCATAAAATGACAGGTCGAAGAATATTCCTTTCTTTGACCAAACTTGCGAGGGGAGAGATCGCAGCTGACGAAACGACGAACTGTCTGGCGTGGGTTTACGCACGCATTCATCACAACACAGCAGCCCGACAAGCCGAACACCTTGGACGCTTCGGCTCTGGTAAGTGTGAATGTTTATCGTTATATATATATATATATATATATATATATATATATATATATATATGTATGTATGTATGTCTGACTGTCTCTTTGTATGTGTCTTCATTTTAAAGAACACTACTCCTCCTGAAACCCTTAGTCCGATTTCAACCAAAATTTGATCACTTGTCGATCATGACATGAACTTTTGACGTACGAAAAAAAAATTGAATCATTTTACTGAATACTGCAGAAATCCCTGAAACCTTTAGAATTTTCCAACTTTTCCCTCCAAGACGCCTTATGCGAAGTCAACCAAAACTGGGTAAAATGGAGATCAAGATCCGCAGGTTTGATGTACGCAAATTTCTTTTGAACCAATGTAAAGGGTTCGTCAAGAATCAACGACAAACATAATCCCAGGTCGTCTTTTGCGCACTTTTATCCGTTTCCCCAAGACGCTTCATTCAAACTCAACCAAAATCGAGTCACTGGTAGATCAAGGTCTGATGCCGTGATATTTCACTTGACTCGGAGTTCCCCCCAGTCTCAGGCTTGTATGTATATGCGTTGCGTGCGTTAACTGGCCGTAAGTTAGTCACAACTGAGTCTGCTGTTGTTAGCTTTTGTTCCGTCCTAAGGTGATCGAAGATGTCACTGATCTGTCGAAATCCCTCACTTTCCCTGCCACGTTGTGATTTCTAATCTCAAACCAATTTAAAAACTCGAAGAAGTCGTTTATGCTGCATTCCTCGACAGCTGAAATCAAGAGACAGTTGGGTGCAAAATGCAGAAATAAGGAAAACAGACAAAAACAAAAAAAGATAGCAAGAGAGTTGCAAAGGCCAGTCTATGTGAACTCATGATTATATTTGTAACTCTTTGTACAGCAAAAGAGAGAGAGAGAGAGAGAGAGAGAAAGAGAGAGAGAGAGAAGAATTAATAACAAAAATACAATCTAACTTCAGTCAGTATCCACAAATTACTTGCTGTTACTATGTCTATTTGTTGTTAGCGGTAATACAGTCTTCCCTTGGTTTTCTGCCTGGGGCGTTGAACAGAGAAGCTAATTTCCATCTGGTCTATGTTCGACTGTCGTCATATCGGTCGACGTCATTTCATGAATGCCTTGTGCTTCGCCTCACTCTTATCGCCCTCGGCCACCCCTAACACATATTCTTTTCTTCTTCTCTTTCTTAGCTTTTTCCAAGAAAAAAAATATTCATACAGAGACATTTTCTAAATATCTATTCCGGGGTTCGAATTCATGGTCTGTCGATACTATTTTAACCTGTGTGCATAAGGAACCCTTACAGTGTTGCAATCTCTCTGAAACGCTTAGTCGAATTCCAACAATTTTTTGTGACTTCTATCTTATCAGATGCCATAAAATTTTTAGTTTTCTACAAGGTGCCAACTCTTCCGACGTTGCAGGAAGGATACATCCACTTCTCCGTCACAATGTCATCGCATCACATTACAGGCTTCCGTAACGCCAGCTCCCATTCTTCCAATTATACATACATCATTCCCGTTTTTGCAAAATTGACCAACCATGAATCCCGTTTTACAGATATAACAAAAAACAATGCTTATTTCACATTTTTTAAAATTACGCGTCACGGCTACCTCATACTGGTGCGTTTTGAATAAGCACTTGACCTTACCATTTCAACATAACCACTAAAAACACCCCGAGCAACGCCGGGCTATACAGCTAGTATAAAATCTTTATTAACCCATAATTTACAAGAACCTTAAGAAAGTTCTGATCGAAAACAAAAGAATGCTATATAAATCACAATATCGAAAGTATCTCGCTATTATAGAGGCACTATTTATCAAACATTTTTCTTCGACCATCAACCTTACAATATTAAATAGTGGAAATGAAATTCGGAAAGTTTTTGTTTAATAGAAAGATGAACACGCGATTTCCAGTCGTGCACGTCACGTAAGTGCTTGGAATTTAACCACCTTTTTAAAAAACAAAACAAAATAAATTAATACGTAACAGCCTAAAACTGAGGGGGAAAAAATAGCAGCAGCAGAGACACAAAGAAAGAGGCGATATAAATGTCCGAAAGCTTTTAGGAAGTTGTAAATTATGGACAAAATTTGTATTCCTTATCTTCAACAAACGAGGAAAAATAATAAAAATCCAAAATTATATTTTTATTTTTCTTTCGACTACATTTTTTCCACAGTTCTCAAATTTTTAATATGGTTGTTCATTTATGTACAACCATTGTGTAATTTGTTATGCTTTCTCGTGTATCTTTTAAAATGTTAGTTTTGTGGGGAGCTACTGATATAAACAATATATATGATATATATGTAAATTTTATATTCTTCTTAGATAAAAAAAAAAAAAAAAAAACTTCATGAAGCTTATAAAATAGGTAATCTATGTAATGTTAATATATGAGAATTTTATATTTTCCAAAGATTAAAAAGACTCTATCTTTGCTGGAAGCTTCTAAAAACGTAATATATGTAATGTCAATATGTAAATTGGATGGTCGTTGGGGTGCAGTGGATATCGACTCGGTGCTACAAAGCTGGGTGCCGAGTTCGAATTCCAGTTGAATTCCTTGCATTCACTTACGCGCAAATACCCCTGGGAAATTATTAATCCGGCTCTTCTTCCAGTCATGGGCTATACAATAGGACAGATTGGGGTGAACACTCTGACCCATCAAATTATCTCTCTATTTGTATCTTATCGCATTTCGGAAAAATACTCGAGGCCCTATGGCCATTTTTGTCAAAGAACTCAAGCGCAATAGATGTGCGTTGAGGTGCAGTGGGTAATGACTCGGAAGTACAAATCGGGTTGCCAAATTCGAAATCCAGTTGAATTCTTTGCATTCACTTAAGCACAAATACCCTTGGGCAACGTATTAATCCGTCTCTTCCCTCCAACTATGTGTTAAACAACAGGACAGATTGGGTTCTATAGTCTTGGCTGGAAACCAGTCGACCGCAGAAAGAAATGGCAACCTACTGAGGGATAATCTTCTGCCCAGTGAGTCATGTCTCTTTCGAGACATAATTGCTCAAAGCGTGTATCACGTATGGCACTTAACTGACTGACTCGAGGCCTTAAGATGTGCGTTGTGGTACAATGGATATCTGCTCGGAACGAGAAATCGGAGAGCCGAGTTTGAATTGAAAATCGAATTCGTTGCATTCATTCGGGAAAAGTTTTAATCAGCTGCTTCTCCATCCAACTATGGGTTAAATAGCAGAACATATTGTGTTCTGCCGTTTTGTTTAGTAACTAGTCCACCGCACGAAGTAACGGCAACCTACTATAAAAATATTTTGCCCAGTCAGTCATGTCTCTTTCGAGACATGATCGCCCAAGCGTGTCTCATGTATGGCACTTAACTGACTGACTGACTAAACGGCAAATTTTCATCCTTTTGAAGTTTACTAGATGCAACCACAAGTTAAATGCTAACACTTTCTTCTATTGAATTCTTTTCTAGGCTTCTTGCCCCCCCCCCCCCCAGTTAATTTCAAACTTCAAAATTTTAACTGCAATATCAATCTTTATTTTTTGTCTTATTAATTCCTGTTTGTTGATTGTTCTCTCTCTTTAATTATGTTTTCGTCTCAGATTCTCTCACATTACTAACCTCTTTTATCTTTTGGCTTTATTGCCTTTTGGAATAAAATGATGAAAATAGGTTATAAGCTTATATCTACAATTCTGGCAAAACGTATATTTGGATCTGTAGGTTATTATATAAATTAAAGAAATTCTGCCGTTATTACTCTAGACAGTACGTGTATTTTATACAAAAGACAATTGATCTATGATTTTCGTGCTTCTGTCTTTATGTTTTCATTTTCCTTTCTTTTCACCAAGTTTTTCTACTCTCCCCCTCTCTCTCTCTTATTTCATATCTCATGCCCTATTTCAGCTATCTGAATGGACATGGCATATATAGGAGAAGATATACCACATGTGGCCCCCTCCATGCTTTTCTAAGTTATCTCCCCTTTCCCTCATGCATTAAAAACATTCTAGTTCTTTTTGTTTCTCTTTTTTCTAACTGGAATCATCAATAGATATATCCCACCTGTCTTTTTTTTTTGTGTTCTTTCTTTTATTTGTTCCTTCCAAGCAATTCTTTTCCTTCTTACGCATTGTTTTTTTTTTTTTTTTTTTTTTTTTCATTCAGCCACGGTTCAAGGATTATCCAACTCAGTGTTCGGGAAATCGGTCAACATATTCACGACAAATACATCTCGTTCGATTTTCTTCAGCAACTTTCTTATTTCTTCAGCTTTCTCTGGATTTATATCCTTTTTTTCTAATGGAATAATTATTCCATTATTCGTTGCCTTTTTTTCTCGATTCAAATAGACAGGGTTAATTTCTAAACTCAATTTTCCTTACAACACCCAATTATTTGTATTAATTTCCCTTTAGCAGCACACACACACACAGACACACACACACACACACACACACACACACATATATATATATATATATATATATATATATATATATATATATATATATATATATCAAATCAAATTTCAAGTTGTCAGAGACCTATTACGACTTCCAGTTACATGCGCTTTCACACAATCATCAGGGGCTCAGTTGCGGTAGTGTGTGAAAATAGGAGCCCTTATACTCATAGGCATGTCCAAGAGTTAGTTAACTAAACATAGCGGGAGAGACGGTAACCTACCCGACAAAGATAAAAAATAGTTGTAAATATCACAACTGATAAAAAATAAAATTAAATAAAATAAAAATAAAAACACCATAAATGGTTAACTGTTGCAGTAAAAAGGGTTTTAAGGTATAGGGAACAATTCCTCTACGGCAATGAATTATACTGCTTTATGAAAAAAAAAAATGCTTTACAAAACCAGGTCTCAAAAGTCCATTATTACAGAGCATTTATATTAATAAATATAGAATATCCAGCTCGCAAAATAGTCTCCTTAAGATTGCGCACAGCAAAAAAGCAGTTTTATTTATTTATTTTTTCCATCGTAATATTTACGGATGTACGTTGTTGTTCCATGGATATCGGCTCGGAACGACAAATCGGGGCAGCCGAGTTCGAATTCCAGTTGAACTCTTTGCATTCACTTACGCAAAAATAACCTTCAGAAAGGTTTTAATCCATCCACAGTTAGGCGTAAAATAACAGGACAGATTAGGTTCTATAACTTTGGCTGGCGAACAGTCTACCGCAGAAAACAATGGCAGTCCACTGCAGGATAATCTTCTGCCCAGTCAGTCATGTCTCATTCGAGACATGATCGCCCAAAGCATTTATCACGTATGGCACTTGACTGACTTACTGATATTTACGTCTGTGTTTTATTTGGCCGTATAGTTTAAGCTCTAGATGAATTTGGATGATGCATGCATGTTATGCACTCATCAAATACATTCTTACCATCTTGGAATTGCCTCGAAGTGTACGGGATCCTGTATTCACATATTACAGTCACCGATCGACTGATGATTGCGCGAAAGTGAATGCAAACTGCAGTTGTGGACGGTGGCTCACCAATTGAAATTTGATTTCAAAAATATATTAAGCTCTGCCATTTAATATTGTATGGAGCATTGCTTTTTTCTGGGAGCAATGTTAAGCGAACTTTTTTGTGAAATGCTTATTATCATCTAAACTTATTTATAAATGGAACTTTGTCTGTGTGTGTGTCTCTGTGTGTGTCTGTGTGTCCGTTACCTATATACTTCGAAACGGCTGAACCGATTTTCTTGAAAATTTACACAGTTGCACTGTAAGCGTCTGCGAGTGTTCTTAGCAAGTTTTTCTGTCGAGGTACTCCCAATAAATATCGAAAATCGATAATTGAAAAAATCGGGTTATAGAAGGAGTGGTGCGATTTTAATCAAATTTGATACACTCATAGACAAATACATAAACGATATTCAGAAGTTTCAAGGTTGCAGTTCTTACAATAGTGCGGAAAATTTGATATCGATACCAGGAAATCAAAATTTGACTTACATCCATTCAATTTTCTTTCGTTGTACGGTTTCGCTTTAACTTGAAACAACTATTGCTTTTTAGTCTTTTGTGCCAACGTCCAAAGAGTCCTAGCTCCAGGACCATGGATTAGTTTTAAAGCCTTCATAACACCCGAGCAACACTGAGCTATACTGCTAGTATAATATATATATATATATATATATATATATATATATATATATATATATAAATTTTTTCTTAACAATTTAAGATACTCAGATGGCATAGTGCTGATAGCAGACACGGAAAGCAAACTAGAAATATTTTCAAACTAGATACAGCGAAGGAAAGCGAAAAGAAGGGACTAAACATAAACTACAAGAAAACTGAATGAACGATCATCAGTATAAAGCAGAGCCCAAAAATACCAAATACAGGTTGAGGATGTGAAAATCATGCAGGTATAGACATTTAAATACTTGAGGAGTGTTTTAAAAAAGAACAGAATATGCGACACTAAAGTCCGAAGGCGTAATGGCATGGCAAAGGACGCATTCCAAAACCTGAGAGGAGTATTCAGTAAACAGAAAAACTTAGTTGGAAACAAAGAAAATATTACTTTACTGTTATGTTATACTAGGAGTATAGCCCAGCATTGCTCGGGTGTAATGAAAGCTTTAAAACTAATCCATGGTCCTGGAGCTCAGTCTCTTTGGACGTCGGAACGAAAGACTAAAAAGCAATAGTTGCTTCCAGTTAAAGCGAAACCGTAGACTAAAAGAAAAATGAATAGATGTAAGTCAAATTTTGATTTTCTGGTAACGATATCAAATAAGTTTTTTTTGTCGGAAACTGAATTTTGAAGCTTAAATAAGTCCCTGAGTAAATGGTATCATGGCTGAGACTAAGAACTACAATTATACCTACTTAGAGCCAAGCCCAAAGCAAAAACTAAAATAAAAGTGCTGAAAAATTACAGACATACAGGCAGATAAACAGACACACACACACAAACATCTTGCCTTTTATATATATATATTATCGATTTTCTGCACTATTGTAAGAACTGCAACCTTGAAACTTCTAAATATCGTTTCTTATGTCGTTGTCTATGTGTGTATCATATTTGATTAAAATCGGACCATTCCTTCTATAACCCGATCGGTTTTCGATATTTATCGGGGGTACCTCGATAGAAAACTTAGCTAAGAACACTCGCAGACGCTTATAGTACAACTGTGTAAATTTTCAAGAAAATCGTTTCAGCCATTTCGGAGACTATAGGTAAGGGACACACACACACACACACACACACACACACACACACACACACACACACACACACACACACAGACACACACAGACAAAGTTCCATTTATAAATAAGTTTAGATCTGTCCTCCTATATGGCAGCAGACGTTGGACAGTCTCGTCAAAGATGGAGGAAAGAATCGAAACAAAAGAAATGTGATTCTACAGACGAATACAAAGAATAACATGGTAGAATATGTAGGCAGCGACGAGATTTTGGAGAGAATAGAAAAAGTATCATTAACATCAGGAAGAGACAGCTGAAGTGTCTGGAACAAGTAATGGGAAAGGTGTATTTGGAGAATTTGATACTCACAGGATGAATAGAGGGAAAGACAGACAAAGAAAAACTATGCTTTACATACTTGATGCACTTAAGCAAATAAATAGGGGAGTAGGGTTTCAGAAAAATACGAAGACAAAAGTTATTAAGATCTACAAGAGACAGAAACATGTGGAGGGTCGTTATTCTTACGTCCTGAAAGAGAAAGATACACATAAATGAAGAATAAGTTAAGACGTCGAATCATAGATAAACTAGTAAAAGTTTGTGAAACTCGTCACTGAGCCTAATTTAAAATATTCCCATTAGAATAATCGAATAAAATCGACAAAAAAAAAAAATGAAAACTGATTTTGGACCGTTGTTTTCATCGACTAATGCACGTTCGTCTGACGTGAATCCGAGTGAAAACTTGTCAATCATTCTAAATAGAGAAGTTTGCCTCGGTGGAAAGCATTTTACCTGCAAAGGTGAAAGTTGCGATGCAAGACTGGATGTGATGTTTGTTTCTTGTGAAAGAATACAAGAGATTTCAAAATAAATAAATTCACGACAATGTCAGATTGTATATGCAAGTCTGTGTATTCCTAATCGAATAGGTGTTAAGGATGCTTGTATTAATTTTCTAGATGATCATGGCTCGTCACCACTTCCAGTTTTTTGTTGCTTCACAATAGTAATAATAATATTATCCTGTTCCCTATAAAGAAATTATTTTTTTCTGTTATTGACCAAACAACCCAGTTTTACTGTCGTTTGGAATTCATAAAATATTTCTTTTCAAACAACTTTTCAGGAAAATAGGTTTTACATGTTCGGAAAATATTATCGCTCTATTGATGCTTAATCTTTTGGTTGAACTAATGGGAATGCCAACTTATCTGATTTTGAGTTTGAGTTTGATTTTTGTTTAACGGCATATCAACACCTCTGTGGGTTATTTAATGCTAAAAAGGTGGGGTTTTAAGGTAATTTTTGTAATGTTTAGTTCTAGTGAGAAGGTTGCTTTAGTCCGATTTTAATGAAAATTTTTGTTTTTATTCTTATTTTATTTTAGAAAATTGAAGATGTCTTCTAGTTTTGTATTAAAAAATGTTTCGCTGAGAATAATTTTAATGTGTTATGGCAATAATTTTTCTTCAAAAAAGTATTTTTCGTAATATTTTTCCTACAAAAATGTTTATTTTTCTATAAAAGTCTTTTTTATGTGTATATTTCTATAAAAGTCTATTTTTATACTTTCATGGTGTTTTGACACCAGGTTTGAGGTTTTAACTATTTGTCCATAGCTGGGACCCTAACAGGTGCTACCACTCAGGGTCAGAGTGGACCTGAGAACAACAGCAATTAAGAGGTGGTTCCATGCTCCTCACAACATTCCAATCGGAGGCCTTGCATCTGGATGCAGTTTACTCTCATACCCAGGACCTGCAAACATAGAGAAAAGTTTCGATGTGTTAAGCACATTGGCAAAAGACGTGAAAAAAAGTGAACTGCGATATTTCAGTAAACAACCTAAAGAGGATTGATTGATATTTTTACGGATTAACAACTTTTCCAGTTTACTGAAGGAAATTTCTAATGGGTTAGGATATTTTTCTTTTTCATGCCACATATTTTTAGTACTTCAAAGGTTGTTTTTAAAACATACACGTATTTTTGTTGAATATCGTGTATATTTTGTCTCTCGGCCTGCAAATGTATTAGGTTATCGTAAATGCACAAGCCGGTAGACAAAATAAACACTGTCTAAAAGCTAGAAGTTCTTCTATGATACGTGAGCTTCTCAAATTGGTACCTCCACTCTATTTTTGATACCTAAGTTTTAATTGAACTATTAAAAATAAAAACTTGTTCTTGAAACTTTAATTTTATCTAAATTGAAAGCTAAATGATCTATTGGTTGATTTCTATTTTCACTGAGCAAAGTACTCTGGTGTATTTCAAACAGAAATTATATTAATTGCAATTTAAAATTTTGAGTTGTTTTTTTTTAAGTTTCAATTTTTCTGCTATTTTTTGAGCGATCGACACATTTGTAAACGAAAGTTAATTCTCGGTTTTAAAAATCATGCAAAAATATATTGTTGGTAATACATTTTTCTTCTAAATTGTATATTGTTCTATAAAAGTCTATTCTTATGTATATATTTTTATAAAAATCTATGTCTATTTTTATACTTTCATGGTGTTTTGACACCAGTTTGAGGTTTTAACTATTTGTCCATAGCTGGGACCCTAACAGGTGCTACCACTCAGGGTCAGAGTGGACCTGAGAACAACAGCAATTAAGAGGTGGTTCAATGTTCCTAACAACCTTCCAATCAGAGGCCTTGCTGGCGGATTCAGTTTACTGCCTACCTATTGATTATGCTATTATTTTTTCTTATCAAGTTATCGTTGTCATCCATTTTAGTTGTTAGTGTTATGTCGCCAAGTATAAATGAATAACTCAACAACAGAATCAGAATATAAGTTGTATTCCGCGGAAAAGACGGTTAGTATGTACAGAAGTGATTATTAATATTTACAATAGAAAGATACAAGAGTCCAATCCGTCGTAAGGCGTGTGTATACGTGATTACTTCCGGTACGCCACCGGAAGTGTGACTAACTCTTCACTGACTCGCACTGACTCTTCAGTAACTCATTAGAGACTCTCAAGTGACTCTCTACGACTGTATTTACTAGCCTTCCCACGTAGGCTGGATGTGACACATGGTCATTTTATAGTGGGTATTCCCGGCCATATAGCCGGGCCAAAAAATGTCTGTCTATTTTTCCCCAGTCGTGGTTCTACCCTTCGGCGGAAACACGACTGGGTTATTGCTCTCTGCTCGGAAGCAGAGAGCGCCCTCTACCAGAAGGCAGAAAGCTGACAGTGTCGTAGAGTCGTCAGTCTAGTGACTCTCTACGACTGTATTTACTAGCCCTCCCACGTAGGCTGGATGTGACACATGGTCATTTTATAGTGGGTATTCCCGGCCATATAGCTGGGCCAAAAAATGTCTGTCTATTTTTGCCCAGTCGTGGTTCTACCCTTCGGCGGAACCACGACTGGGTTATTGCTCTCTGCTCGGAAGCAGAGAACGCCCTCTACCCGAGGGCAGAGGCTGACAGTGTCGTAGATTCGTCAGTCTAGTAGACTCTTGTAGAGAATCCACCATTGCTATATATAGCAATGGGAACAGTCCATTTGTAGTCAAATAGGAGCGGCGCCCTAACAGTTAGTGATGATAAAAGTCATCACGTGATGAAAATTCTGTTATTTAATACAGTTCTTTGTAATTCTCGAGCGTCAGTCCAAAAAGTTCAAAGGAGACAACTGATCTTACAATTCTCTAGTACACAGTAGAAAATTTAAGTATGTATTAACAGAGATGTCACCATAAATAACATCGATATGAAAGTCTCGATCCGATGAAGATATCTTTAAGAACATCACTGTAGTTTATTTTTTTTAATCATATCACCCCGAGCAAGGCGGTAACGACACTGATGCGCAGCGGGTTACGTAGGAGTAAAAAGATTGGGAAAGAGAAAACCGGAAAACACATCCTAAACAGGGAAAAAGGGATGAACCTCTTCACCTGTTCAATAGACGTGGGTGGAGTGTGAAGCGGTCGATAGTTTAGTCTATCTACTCCAATTGAAAAAGAAAGAAAGAAAGAAGAAAAGAGCGAAAAGATTAAAAAAGAGCAAACCGGAAACCACATCCTAAACAGGGAACAAGGGATGAGCCTCTCCACCTGCTCAATAGACGTGGGTGGAGTTTGAACCGGTCAATAGTTTAGTTTATCTACTCCAATTGAAAAAAAAAGAAAGAAAGAAGAAAAGAGTGAAAAGATTAGAAAAGAGAAAGCCGGAAAACACATCCTAAACAGGGAACAACGGATGAGCCTCTTCACCTATTCAATAGACGTGGGTAGAGTGTGAACCCGGCGATAATATTTGGTTTTGTAGCAATTCGTGGTATTTGGCAAAACAACCTGTTCTATGTAGCCTATTCTGTGTTCAGTAACTTTTCCTGTAATTCTAAATTTTTTGTAACTGGTTCAAACACCGAAGAATTTGAAGTGTTTAGTATTTACATTATTTAAAATTTCCGGCCTGTTATCCGCATCCTTATTGCCATATTAACGGCGTTTCTGCCGTTGTACGCTCCGACTTTCTTCAGGAGATTGGAATTTTGAACTGAACATTTAATTTCGATCACTGGGGTAGATTGTTCCCGTTCCATTAATTATGCTATTTCTAAATGTCTTAGCTGTTATCATTTAACTTAAATCTTTAATTTTTTGTTCACTACCAGCTACCTAGGTACTGAACTCACAACTGTTTGTTGGATTAAACCAACGCTTTAACCACTAGCTTATTTTATAAAATCTATTAATCATAGTTTTTTCTTTTACGTCGCTACTAAATAAGAGCGCTTTTACTCTCTTTCTTGCTGCTGCTTCTATATTGACGCTTATTCTGTTAAGCCTTTACTTGCCGTGTAAGCGTCATACATTTATTCCCACCCTTCGACTTCTTTCTCGCAAACAAAACGTCGTAGAATTCTCACTTCTCTATTGGTGTCTCCGTTGCAAAAGCTGCAGTCCCTGATTCTAACAGTTCTGAACTTGACCGCAGGGACCCAGCATGCCGCGTAACTGGTTTGATTCATCGCCATGCCCTTTGTTAGGACGAATAAAACATATTCCAAGGGAATTAAACCCTTTCTTGTTCCAAAACAGAGTACCTCCATTTTTACCCGTGAGAATGGGTACACACGAGTCACGTGATCATCGATACATTCAGACGTGGGACGCATGAAGGAACAGACTTGGAACATGGCTGTCAATGATTAAAAAACGCATGTATATTCTTCTGCCCTAATTGGTTGTGACACACAACCCGATAACTTGGGACTGATACCGCAAGTACATATTATGTAATGTTTCTCCATATAAAATAAATGTATCTTCCAGTCAAACCGTGAGTGGACTTCTACTTTACTTTCGTTACATACATTTTCACCACGTGCTGCACACACACACACACACACACACACACACACACACACACACACACACACACACACACACACACACACATATTCGTCCACGGACCATGAATCATACTATAAATTAAGGCATTTTAATTATGAGACAAAAACCCCGTTCATAACACCCTTCGTATTTCATTGGTGGGAAAGAAATTATACTCGGACAGATTCTTCTTAAGAACCACTACATTGTGGAACAGACTCCCGACATGTTTTCCGTATTATTACCACTTCTGGTCCTTTATACCTGGTCTCATAAACTCAACTTCTTGCATCCTCCTTCTCTTCTGCTCCTGAAATAATATACTAGACACCTTTTAAAATTATATATATATATATATATTAGTCATCCATATACAAGCCTGTTTTGCTGTATCACAGCTCATCAGTGTGGCTCGACACATGCACTAACTTCAGGCCGGGATCGGAACTCGACCGATATAGTGTCAATCGGAGTCGCTACTCACTAGGCCATAGGCGCATTGAATCGAGGAAGGGAAAATTTAACTTGTTGTAAATAAGCAGTGTATACACACGCCAGTCACTGAAAGAACTCAATTCATATCGGAAGAGTCATGCATATATCGTAGAAGTGGAAATTGTTTTACAAATGTTCTTCTCTAGAGTGCAAAATCGTAATGAGAGTATAATAAATTAGTCATATTAGAGCATAATATATATATATATATATATATATATATATATATATAGTCATCCGCAGACAGATCTGTTTCGCTGTATCACAGCTCATCAGTACGGTTTGACATCCGATTGCTTTTTATCTAGAATTGAAACCCGACCGAATTGGCGTCAGTTGGCGATTCTACCTGTGAGCTATGGTCGTTCGGCAGAAGGTGGCAGAATTTTAACGAATGATGTATCATACTCCAATAGTTAGAGTGCTCTAATTCATTAATGAATGAGCGATGCGTATCTATCTATCTATCTATCTATCTATCTATCTATCTATCTATATATATATATATATATATATATAACGGAAATTAACCAAATGGTTATAAACAACCGACAATTTGAAATGATTTGTTTGCACATTGTTTTTGATCGATACTCGTGTTTAAGAAGATATTCTCTTTTATAATCAAACAGTATATATATTTATTTCTACCGTCCTGATCATTTACGATAAATTGTTGTTTCGAAAATGTGTGTCATTCGGCAGGATTCGAACCTGCAACCCTTATCCACATAGAGGAAGCCACCAATTGATCTGGCGCGTCGTAGACATCTCGACCACAAATGACCAACAGTCTAAACGAAGTTAAATCATGCCTATATAACGCAATTTTCGATACACCGTAAAAAACCATATCTGCACTAAACTGTATTGTAACGTCAACAAATGTAAACATAGAATGTTACGAAAATTCACAAAAAATAACGAATTGCGCTTTAAACAAATTGTCAGTTGTTTAAAGAACATTTCGATAATCTTCGTGAATTTCCGTAACACACACAGACAAAATATATATATATATTGTTGTAATTCTGAAAGGTTACTCTGAGAGTAATCATCAAACGGACGTTGTAATATTATATCAACAAATGCAATATTGGCACACTGCTTGTAGCAGATAAACTGCTAGTGAACTGCTAGTAAACTGCTAGTACTATAATCACTCTGCCTCCATATAGAGGCGGAATGCGGCACAAGGCTATTCTTAAGTGAGGTCTCCAAGCTCTTAAGCTCAGCTAAAAATAGCCCGTTGACCCTGCACAAGGCTGGGTCAGAAATACACAGTCGATGTTTTCCGGATGAGACTCTACCCTTTGCCAGAGCCCTGTATGGGTTCCTCCTGTCTCTAGGCAGTGAAGAAGACAGAGAGTGATGACTGCTACTTAGTATAATTACTCTGTATTTACCACTTCTTCACTTGGGCGGATGCCCAAGGTGGATGCCTAAGGCGGATGCTGAAGGCCTATATGACACAACGTCCATTAAAGTGGACATTCTGAGACATTCTCAGTGGACATTCTCAGCCAAAAATATTACCGAAGACCGATGTTAAGTTCAGGTTTGGCATTTTTCTACTCACCCCAGAGGAGACCGAACCCTTCGTCGAAGCGTCGTCTGGGTTCTTCGCCAGGAAGCAGGGAGTCGACCAAGAGAGAGTTTGAATCAGTGTAATCCAGCTTTTCTACTCAAATAGTGTCCATGTATTTAGTGAGGAAATGTGAGAAAATGCACAGAGGGATGAAAGAATTAAAAATTTCAAACTTTGCTAATTATATATATATAAATATAATTATTAATTACTTATTGCTCAAAGTTTAATTAGACCAGTAAACAATTTTAACTAAAAGTGCTCAATGCATATTTAAAGAAAAAAATTAAAATTAACATGTAGAGCTTTCAAAAATTATAATTACTTATTATATTATATTATATTGTACAGATTGTTACATTCAGCCATTTCAACTGTAATATGATAAGACCTAACCTCCAATCTAGTACTGCGTTTATATTCATAAAGTATAGGTACCATAATGGAAAGTTCATCAGAACAAATGCATCAGTAAAGAATTATCTCCAAAATATTCGAAATATTTATGTTTTACATTTCTGTTACCCCCCTACCCTCTCACTTCATTTAATTACATAAAACCTCTAGAAATTCATTATCTATACAATTTTTCTGTTTATTAGTTAAATGCAAAACTCATTAGGGAATGTAAATCATGGGATTTTTCTTTTAATTACGGGATCATTTTTAATCTGTTCCGAAGAGTAAAATAAAAAATTAAAACTACGCTATTTTTAATGTAGATAAATTTTAATTGGTTTCATAAATAATATAATTTTAGTATATCATATTCTGAAGAAGAAACGTTATTTGATGAATAATGAATTTTGATAAGAATTGTTTTGATTTTTTCTTTTTTTCAGATTTAAACCTCTTTTAAAATTTCTTCCATTACTCAGTGTCTTCAGTTATTAATTCATTAAAAATAGACTTTATTTACAAATCGAAAATTCATAAGCTTAATACAAATCATATAGAATTAAGATTTATAAAATAATTTCTAATTTTCTTTTACTGTGAAACATATAAGATACTTATCATTAAAACGTCACATGTTTCAAAGATTGTTTTCTTTACAAAATATTAAACTGGGTTATGTGAACTTTTGGTCACCATACGACCAGATTGATTGATAGGTGCTGTCATCGCTTACTTGATAGATCAACAAGTCAGATCTTTGTGATTAAGAAATACTTTATTCTAATTTTCATGCCATAAGCAAGTAATATTTGTTTCAAATCTGATTAGTTTAACTTTAAATTTGATAATTTTTCAAAAATAACGATTGGGAGAGGTATATCTTATTTTTGCAAGATTTTTAAAACCGAGAATTAACTTTCGTTTACAAATGTGTCGATCGCTCAAAAAATAGCAGAAAAATTGAAACTTAAAAAAAACATCTCAAAATTTTAAATTGCAATTAATATAATTTCTGTTTGAAATACACCAGAGTACTTTACTCAGTGAAAATAGAAATCAATCAATAAATCCTTTAGCTTTCAATTTAGATAAAATTAAAGTTTCAAGAACAAGTTTTTATTTTTAATAGTTCAATTAAAACTTAGGTATCAAAAATAGAGTGGAGATATCAATTTGAGAAGCTCACGTATCATAGAAGAACTTCTAGCTTTTAGACAGTGTTTATTTTGTCTACCGGCTTGTGCATTTACGATAACTTAATACATTTGCAGGTCGAGAGACAAAATATACACGATATTCAACACAAATACGTGTATGTTTTAAAAACAACCTTTGAAGTACTATAAATATGTGGCATGAAAAAGAAAAATATCCTAACCCATTAGAAATTTCCTTCAGTAAACTGGAAAAATTGATAATCCGTAAAAATATCAATCAATCCTCTTTAGGTTGTTTACTGAAATATCGCAGTTCACTTTTTTTCACGTCTTTCACCAATGTGCTTAACACTTCGAAACTTTTCTCTATGTTTGCAGGTCCTGGGTATGAGAGTAAACTGCATCCAGCTGCAAAGCCTCTGATTGGGAGGTTGTGAAGAGCATGGAACCACCTCTTAATTGCTGTTGTTCCCAGGTCTACTCTGACAAGGAGTGGTAGCACCTGTTAGAGTCCCAGCTATGGGAAAATGGTTATCCCACCAAACTGGGGTCAAAACCCTATGAAAGTATAAAATAGACATAGATTTTTATAAAAATGTATATATAAGAATAGACTTTTATAGAAAAATATACAAATTTGAAGAAAAATATATTACCAACAATATATTTTTGAAAGAAAAAAATATTCCCATAACACACTTTTAAAAGAAAAGAATACCAACAATACATTTTTGAATACAAAACTAGAAGACATCTTCAGTTTTTGAAAATAATAAAAAAAAGTTTCATCAAAATCTGACTAAATCAACTCTCTCACCTTAAAACTCTAGCTTTTGGACATTAAATAGCCCACAGATGTTGATATGCCGTTAAACAAAACTTAAACTCAGATATATTTATAAAAAAACAGATTTTTATAGGAATATATACATAAAAAATATCCTTGGGAAAGGTATTAATCCGTCTATTCCTTCCAGTTATGGGTTAAATAACAGGACAGATTGGGTTCTATAGCCTTGGTAGGCAACCAGTCTACCGCAGAAAGCAATGGCAACCTACTGCGGGATAATCTTCTGCCCAGTCAGTCATGTCTCTTTCGAGACATGATCGCCCAAGCGTGTATCACGTATGGCAATTAACTGACTGATACATAAAAATAGACTTTTATAAAAAAAATATACAATTTTGAAGAAAAAATCTTACCAACAATACATGTTTGAAAGAAAAAATTATTCTCATAACACACTTTTAAAGGAAAACTAATTACTAGCAATACATTTTAAAATACAAAACAAGGAGATATCTTCAGTTTTCTAAAATAATAACAATTTTTTTATCAAAATCTGATTAAATCAACTTTCTCCCTATAACCGAACGTTAAAAGAAAGTACCTTAAAACCTTACCTTTTGGCATTAAATAACGCACAGAGGTTGATAGGCAGCTAAACAAAACTCAAAACTCATGCATTAAGTTTACAGTCACAGTAACAAATTCTTCACATATCTTTTGGTTTTGAATTCTTTCTTGCGCTTTTTTCCCATATCTCTTTTCACATTATTAATGACATATTTTTATGGCCCTGTCTTACAACATTTTTCATTTCCTTTACTCATTGTTCTGTGATTTAAAGTTTTTCTCAGTTTCAAGTAATGTTTTTTTATTACTCAACAAAAATAAAAATATTTCCAGAAATTTATCATCAAAGGAATGTAAAATAGGTTAGGTTACATTTGATTTCCTTCTTTATATTTTTTACAGCAATTCCTTAAAAATAAATATGTTAGAGAGTGTTATTGTAAAAAATATATTGAAACCAAAATCTGAAAATGTTTCAGAAAATTATATTTCAATGTATTTCTATAAACTCTACCAAACATTAATGAATGATTACCGAACAAGATACTTAAAGTTTATAATCATTTCATTAATTTTTATTTTTAAATATTGATATGTACTGTTTCTTTAACAAGGCGAGCATAAATTTAAAGAAATGGAAGACCCTATAACAGGAAACATCTTTGTTTTTTATTAAATTTTATTATGTTTATGTTAAAAAAAGATTTCGAAGAGCTAATTATTTAATATGACATTTAAAGCAAAATTCATTTTCTGTAGTTGAGAAATTCATCTAATCTGTAAATTTATTATGACTGTAAAAATAGAGAATATATCAAAACATACAAAAAATAAAGTACCTCGTCAAACATTGTATTTTGTTACTGAATAAGTCTGCAGTATCATTTTCTCATTTTAGGCTATATCTTTCTTACATACTATGGAATCATTAATATATATATTAAAACTTAAATATCAATAACCATAACTATAAGTATATATATATATATGCTTATCTATACATATTGTACATTTAGTTTGCTTTTGTATAGGAGCGGACGCTTCTATCGATTTTGGCGTATGAGGGAACAACAGTTCAGCTTAGAAATGAATCGCTAAACTAAACACACAGATGATCTGATTATAATAGTGAAGACTTGTGTAGGACGAACTGTAAAGTGAACGAAAAGGAATCGAGCGTAATTTGAACACTTTTCGGGCCAGTAAACGTCAGCCTATTCATGTGCACGCACGAGCGAACGCATGCGCATTCATATATATTATTATTCGGAAATATATATATATATATATATATATATATATATATATATATATATATATATATAAAGAGAGAGCGAGAGAATAAATACATGTACGCAAGAATAAGATGAAGTTATCGATGCGGAAAGTGAAATCGTCGATCCGTGTTCAAACTGTACTCTGTACTTTTTCGTTCACTATGTGGTTCTTCCAAACACATGTCGTCACTATTATAATGAAATCCTTTTTGTATTTAGTTTATATATTCATATATCCGACTGCTGTTAAATCAATCGGGTTTCATTCTCGGTTTGAGCCAAAGGGTTAATCTAGCTGTATTGAAGAGCAGGGAAACAATCCTGTTTGCGGATGGTTTGTATATATATATATATATATATATATATATATATATATATATATATATATAAACATGCGGTGTTGATATAGAAGAATCCAAAGGAGTATCCTGTACTTAAAATGGTAGGGTAACTCTCAAGGAGAGTTCTAAATATATATGTATATAAATAAATATATATATATACATATAGAGCAAATATATGTAAAAATTAAAACAGCCACGGTAACCATGGAACAACTTTTATATATATATATATATATATATATATATATATATTGACCGAGCACTCTTTATAAAAGTAAAGGCATGAACAGCAGGTAAAAAAAGTTACGAGTTCTATAACTTTATTACAATATATATATAGACGTTGGTTAGTTCCAGTAATTGAACCAAAGAGTTGCGAGTTCAATACCAGCCTACCAAAGTGGTGAATAAGTAACTTAAAGAGTCGAATTAGAGGGAGATAACTCATGACTATCAAAAGACGTTTCGCACAAGGAATAAGAATGATTTACTCTATTGATCGTAATAAAGGGTTCGGTTTGAAATTTCTAGCATTTGAAGAAGGCAAATGGCAACCAAGATAGGGACCATAATCCGAATAATGTAAACAGTGTACACAGTTTTGCGTTTTTACAACTAGTGTACATATATATTTGCTCATTACAATTCATTTTTTTCAGACTGCCCCATCAAGTATCTGACTCTCTTGCTATCCTTCAAATTTACAAGAACCCGATCATGTCGACAATGAAATAATGCTTCTATATATGCGAAGGTGCTGCCTAATCTTCGATAGAGTCCAAAATCGCCGACATGTTCCTGCGTTTCCACCCTGCAATACCATAGGCTAAACTGAAAATATCTCGCTTCTCTATTGCTATTTTTATGGAAATTTCTCCGACTAACTACATTCCTTAATTCTACTAATTCTACCCTTCACGACTAAGACCTACCGTGCCTGACGCATTAAAGAGGACCACTCTCATTTTCTTCGTATTTTCTTTGGTGATATGTACGTTCCACTCGAACATATTCATCCAACGAGCCGCTGCTTTGTTGAACCAACTCCCAAGAGGATGCTTCCATGATCATAACTTTAATGGGCCCTAACCGGTAACTCAAAAATGAACTTTTTCTAACACTATATATACTACGCCTCTCATGAGAGAGAGGTTCGAGTTGGTAGTATTTCACTCCAAAACCAGACTGACAGTCATACTAACACCTTCCACATTTTGTATTGTTATTTCTTGTTAATATGTATTTGTTATTTCTACCCTTTGGTCGTGTTGTACATTTCGCACCTTAACCTGGTCCATAACAAATATAATCTTAATTTGTTAAAGTCTAGAATTAACCGTTATTTTCCCAATGTATCCCTCTATACTATGCCTTTGCATCTGTAACCTCTACCTCGAGTGGATCTTAAGCTTTTTACAAGAGAAGATCATTGTTAAAAAATATTCTTCTGTGCACCACAACCAACTGTACTGAGATCTTTAGTTGACCGTTTATAATGGTTTTGTATTTATTAACACGAAAAGACATGTAGTGGAAAACATGTTTAATTAAATTTCATTCACGTAAATGAGCGTTCTTACTGGCGTGTAAGAGTCTCATTTAAATCATAAACTGGAATCCGTTTTCAATAAAAGAAAAAAAAAGCGTCAAGCGTGAAGAACCCATTCCTTTTAAGAACGATGTCCATTATATTTCAGTCACCGAACCATTTGAAAAAAGAACCGATCTTTTATGCAAATGATTGGTTGATCTTTTGTGTGGTTTCGATCGATTTGAATTTTGTTTATGGTTTAATAAATCCAGCGCATAAATATGGAAAATCCAGTGAAAAACCAAAGCTGCCATCTATACCCTTGTGCAAATTAATTGAAACAAAACAAATAATGTCTTTCTAAGATCTACTGCATTTTCTGATCAGATATTCGTCGACACTTGGCGTTGTTTTCCTCTTCCGACCGTATTTTCCTTCACATTTTAGACTGTTGGATCCAGTTTTTTTATTCTTAACCTTGATGATACGACTGACAGCTGAAATGCTGACACCAATTATATTCGTGATTTCTTTGTAAGACTTGCCAGTGTGTTCGTGCAGCTTTACAATTTTTGTACTCGTCCTTGGAGTAACTTCCATTGCAGACAATAATCTGAAGACAGTGCTGAGAATTCAGAAAGAGTGGGATGAAACACACAAGATGTGTGTGTGTGTGTGTGTGTACGTATATATAGGTTTATTGAAAAGTAACTCCTTATATCTTGAGATTCTCAACAAAATCCAAAGGAAGGTCTGCAATATAACCGATCCTGACTTGACAGCTCAACGTCAGTCACTTTCTCACCTACGTGATGTGCCTTTCCTCTGTCTTTTCTACAAATATTTTTACGGGATCTGCTCTGATGAGCTTCTTTCCCTGGTGCAGAGACCATGAATTTACATGTGCTACTTGATTGTATAAAGAACATACAGACAGATAAACAGACACACACACAAACATCTTGCCTTTTATATATATATTATCGATTTTCTGCACTATTGTAAGAACTTCAACCTTGAAACTTCTGAATATCGTTTCTTGTGTCTTTGTCTATGAGTGTATGAAATTTGATTAAAATCGGACCACTCCTTATATAACCCGCTTTTTCGATTATCGATTTTCGATATTTATCGGGGGTATCTCGACACAAAATCTAGGAACACTTGTAGACGCTTATAGTACAACTGTGTAAATTTTCAAGAGTCTATAGGTAACGGACATACACACAGAAACACATGCACACACAGAGACAAAGTTCCATTTATAAATAAGTTTTGATTTAGATAAATTTCTGCATGAAATAGGTACCAGAGAAAAAACATTAGAAAGTACGTTTTAATATAATCACTCCCGCAAAAAATCCCTATTACTTTTCAGTCACTTTGTATACACCCCCCCCCCATATATATATATATATATATATATATATATATATATCAACAGTCTCATTATCAAACCTGAAAATTGCGTTAGAAAAACGGAAAGTTATTCACAAAAAATGCATAATCTGAACACGCATAACTTCCTCTACTGCTTGGCAACGAATGCATCATCTTGTTTGCATATAAAAATATCAGAAGTTGGCACATATTAGGCTGTGAAAACATTTCTCTAACTCATTAACCTAGAGATACGCTGCGGTCATTCCGAGTATTAAATTGTCACACCTCCTATATTTTTATCTTTTTAACTTTCCCCCAAAACATTTTTAAGATTCTGAAATCGGCGATCATCATTTATTGTATTCACTCAACCAGATAGTCCAGTCTTCTATGTGTAGCATAAGTTTTCTTATCTTATCTTCCTGTCTCCGATTTTTCGTTAGCTTCCTTCCTTAAGACGCCATCTTGTATAATTTCTTCCTTCCAGCTGTTCCAATTCTTGCTTCCCCCCTGTCCCTCTAACCTCTTTCACAGCCGAATCATTCTTCCTGTTTTTCGTACTTTGTATTATAAAGCACGGTCGACCCAACAGACAACCTATCTTCTCACTTACTTCCGTTTTCCTGTCTTCTCAATTAGAAATGAAAAGATAAGTAGGTAAATTTTGAAGGTTACTTTCCGATCTAGCAAAGAGCCGCTACTCTTTGTGGCTACAGCAATCTTTTCTTCTTTTTAGGCCGACTTACGAGGATTTATATCTCTGTATTGCATCAGTAGAGTATGCAGAGGACTAAATAGGATTTTTTATTGAATTCAGTTAGATGCCATACACGTCACAAGCTTTGGGCGATCAAGTCATAAAAGAGACATGACTGACTGGGCAGAAGATTATCCCGTAGTATGTTGCCATTGCTTTCTTCGGTAGACTGGTTGCCAGCCAAGGCTATAGAATCCAGTCTGTCTGTTATTTAACCCATAACTGGAGGGAAGAGACGGATTAGTACCTTTCCCAACGGTATTTGTGCGTAAGTCTACTACGGGGATCAAATTCAAAAAGTCTAGATAATAGCGAAAAGTTCATTTGAAAAAATGTCATGAATGTATTTACGGGCCAAACAAAAGTGGGATTTACGAATTAACCAATAAACTGTAAGACAAATTGTAAGACAAATGTTTGTTTTTAAGCAAGATCATTAGACATATATGCGAACTGAGAATTGCCAACATAAAATAAGTAGAGAAATATAAATATTTGATAAGTATTTTACCAGATGACAGAACGTGACACTATCTCCCGCGGGGGATATTGTCCTTTGTTCTGTTTAATACAGCGGAGAGAAAGAAATTGATAATAGTAATATTATTAGTTATGCTTTATTGTCATACGCGATGTGAGCTTATGTAAACAACTCTTTTAATACTATCAAATAATTGTTAAATATGGGTAATAGAAACATTAATTATTTTAATACTATCATGTAAATCCGGGGGATATAAAATTTAGCTATTTTTGGGAAAGAACAGAGAAAAATGCAATTTTTCTTCTTTCGTGTTCGAAACGGATATTTTTTGGTAAAGGTAAAATTTTTATCGCCAAAACAAAGTGTCAGAGTTGGTTTGATGGGGTCAGGCGGGGTTAAAGTCACTTAACAGATTTTGCTGGGAACAAAAGTCTGTGGGAAATTGGATACTATGTGAGTTGGCAATATCTCATTCGTCGAGCTAACCCCTTTCGCAGATCGAGTGGAACCAAAATCTCTAGACGCATTAGAACTATGAAAGATTCATTCCGAAAGCTAAGCAAAATCTTAAAGAAAAAGAAAATTTTATTAGTGCTGTGAGTTCCGAGTGAGGAACCGCACAAAATGAACAACAAAACAGATATGGAGGGAGAAAAGTAGGTTATATTGAATGTAATATACAAACATGAACGCAGATTAGTAAATCCAGAAATACTATCAGCAAGAAATAAATATATACAAGTCTTGAGTTGAAGTCGTTGGAAACAGTATATCCGTGTATATTATTCCAGCTGAGTGGAGCTCAGAGCTAGTCTGACTTCTGATGCATTAGTCTCTGGTTAACTTCGGTATCTCTCGGTAACTTACGTATCAGTTCCGGTACTCTCCGATAATATGATTATTATAAGAGGGGGTCACTTGAGCGAGTGACCAACAAAGGTCCTTGTAACACCAAGGACGAATTGAAGGCAAGGATTCTGCCAGCATTCAACAACTTATACAAATATACCATCCATGACTGTGGTTAAATCAAATGGCGATTGGAGTAGATAGGCTAAACTATCGCCCGGTTCACACTCCACCCAGATCTATTGAACAGGTGAAGAGGCTCATCCCTTGTTTCCTGTTTAGGATACAGTTTCCGGTTTTCTCTTTTCTAATCTTCTTCTCAATTCGTTTTTTTTCAATTGGAGTAGATAGACTAAATTATCGCCCGGTTCACACTCCACCCACATCTATTGAACAGGTGAAGAGGCTCATTCCTTATTTCCTGTTTAGGATGCAGTTTCCGGTTTTCTCTTTTCTAATCTTCTCACTTCATTTTTTTTTCAATTGGAGTAGATAGACTAAATTATCGCCCGGTTCACACTCCACCCACATCTATTGAACAGGTGAAGAGGCTCATCCCTTGTTTCCTGTTTAGGATGCGGTTTCCGGTTTTCTCTTTTCTAATCTTCTTCTCAATTCGTTTTTTTTCAATTGGAGTAGATAGACTAAACTATCGCCCGGTTCACACTCCACCCATATCTATTGAACAGGTGAAGAGGCTCATTCCTTGTTTCCTGTTTAGGATGCAGTTTCCGGTTTTCTCTTTTCTAATCTTCTCATTTCGTTTTTTTTTCAATTGGAGTACATAGACTAAACTTTCGCCCGGTTCACACTCCACCCACATCTATTGAACAGGTGAAGAGGCTCATCCCTTGTTTCCTGTTTGGGATGTGGTTTCCGGTTTTCTCTTTTCTAATCTTCTCACTCTTATGTAGCCCCCTGCACATCAGCGGCGTTACCGCCTTGCTTGGGGTGATATCATTAAAAAAAAAAATGACTCTTTAGTATCTTAATGTATTTTTTGTGTAATTTTGGTAACGATATCTGTTAATGTGGTGCAGTGGATAACATCTCGGACATTGAAATCGAAGAGCAGGCTTTGAATTCGTTGAATTTACTTTTGCGCAAATAATCGTGGATTATATCGCTCTTCATGATTTTAGTAGAATTTCTTCATTGATGAAGAGGTATTCTGGGGCAACAGAAATGTACTTTCACAGAAGAATTGTGAAACTTCTATGGACAGAGCATGTTGAGGCAAGGAGTTTTGAGTTCAAGCTGTAGCAGTGGTGAACAAATAAGTTAAAGGTTTTAGTTAAATGGAGATAGCTATATTGCTACCGGAAGTGACATCGCCCATTGAATGAGTATGGTATGTTTCGGTGATCAAAATAAAGTGTTCGGTTCGAAATTGCTCGCACCTGAAGAAGGCCAGAGCGGATAACGACTGAAACGTTGGAAATATGGCAATGAAGACGAGGACAATGGTTCGAATAATGTAAATACTACCTCACCTCGGAAGTATACGCAAATACTGGAGCAATGAAGTAGCTTTAAGAAATATGAAACCAAAAAAAAAAAAAAATCTGATCATTAGAAAGAGATTGTTAAATTTGATAAATGAGTAAACAAGTCTTGGAAAATGTGATATTCACAGGAATAATTGAAATGCAAGAGGAACAGAAGAAAACACTGTATGGCATACCTAAGGAGATTGTGAAGTAGATGAACCAAACTGGAATGGCAGTAACAAATATTGTTAATCACTATAATGATTAAGAAATGATGGAGAGAAGCGGCACATTGAAGAAAGAATATTGAATGTTAATATCACGATAACATCCTTATTTACTCTATCAAATATACTTTACAACTCATTTTTTATTGCCGGAGGAAAACCTCAGATATGGGATTTGTTATTCGTTAAAACATTGTGCGATTTCGTAGCGACAATCTAATGGCTCTGATAAAACTGTAGCTAAAAACGGATTCGTCGCCTTGAAGACATTTTTCATCTTTGATCTTAGAAGATACTTTTGCATAAATTATAATCTAGAATGAAGGAATTACATGACATGCATGACAGCCATATATAAGTTGAGATCTAACGAAGCAACTTATGAACATGGCCCAAGTTCAAATGTTAGCATTTTAGCTTTGCAACATCGAACAGTATTGAACAAAAATATACCGAGCATAACATGTGTGTTCAATCTCTTTATCTCATTTGCTTATTTTTTTTTATTATAGATTTGATCTATACACTGAGGTATTTGAAAAATGTAGATATAAATACAATATTCTGAATTTTTCTGATGGATTCAGTGTATATGACATCGCCATTTTGGCGTGTCGACATGGTTGTATTCGTTACCAAGTTTGTTTCACTAGACCAGTTACAGCTATGGAGTGAGTTTTATACTCACTGGGTGCTCCTTAATCTCGATATAGTTTCAGAACTAAACTATGCTTAAAAATCGCTGTATGTATTCATTAATTTAATTCCATTTCCTGATTCAAATTTATCTTGTGTAAATTCAGCGGGAATTTGTTTCGAAACATATTTTTCTCAGGTGCTTGTGTAAATTACCAGTCTGTTTCTTATTGACAGTAGACCAACGATCTATGAATTGTAAACAAAAAAAGAATGAAACACTTGTTAAAAATTATTATTAGGCTATTCGGAAAAAATAGTTCGGTTTTACAATAAACGTTTTCATTGATTTTAAAAGATATATATTATTATAATAGTTTCACAGAAATATGAGGTCACCGCCATGCTTCGCTTAGAAAATTAATATTCCATCACAAACAAGAGCATTTTGACATGGTGTAATATATAGCAAACTTGTCTCTTCTTCTTCTTCTTCTTCTTCTTCTTCTTCTTCTCCTTCTTCTCCTTCTTCTTCTTCTCCTTCTTCTCCTTCTTCTTCTTCTTCTTCTTCTTCTTCTTCTTCTTCTTCTGTGTGCCTTGTCCCTGGTGGCTCTTAGCACGCTTTCTCCTGCAACACAATGCAACCACCAGTTAATACGCTTTAAATATGCTATCCGCTGTTTACCCCTGTCTCTTTTTCCTTTTATCTGGCTTGTTAGTATTCGGTTCTCTAAGCCCTCCTTCTCATTGCATGCCTGAGTAACTTTCGTTATCTCTTCCTGAAGCTCAATATTAATTTCATTTTCGTTTCAATCCTTTCCACAACCTCATCATTGCTCACATGTTCAGTCCATGATATCCGTAGAATCCTGAACCATATTTCAGTTGCTTCAAGTTTTTCCTTCATCTTTGATGTTATTGACCACTATTGAAGAACTGACATCGCATAGCAATCTAGTACTCTCTTCTTTGTTTCTAGTGAAAGTTTCCTGTCTCTTAAGTTTCTGGAACGCGTCCTTTGCCATGCCAATTCGCCTTCGGATTTCTGTGTCACACTTACCGTCTTCTGTTAGACCACTTCCCAATTATTTAAATTTTTGTACCTACTTGATTTTAGTATTCCCTACCTGTATTTGGCATTTGGGGCTGTCCTTTTTGCTGATGACCATGCATTCGGTTTTCTTTCAGTTTATTTGTAGTATCTTTCTTCCCTCTCTTCAGTTACCTTTTGTCGGAGGTCTTGTAGTTTCCTTTCCGTGTCTGTATCATCTGGGTTCCTTATGTTGTTAAAATTGTGGCCGCCGGTAACAAATCTTGGCAAAACATCTAGGGTCCTTAAAATAATCTGGCTGTATAAGTTGAATAGATCGGTGAAAAGACACATTCTTGACTTACGCCACTTTCCTATATTTTCTTGTCTCGTTAGATCAGTTAATAGTGAATAGTTTTTCAGATCTTCTCTGCGTGCACCATTCTTTCAGTATTATGCCAAATTTAAGCTACGCTTAGAAAATTAACATTCCATTCCAAATAAGGCCATATATTCATTCTGACGCAAATGGTTACTGAGTGTTCAACGAATATGAGAAAGCGTAAAACATTATTAACATTATATAACAGCGAACAATATACAACAGGAGTTAAGAAGACAGTCGTTAACGATTGACTTTGCAATTAAATGTTTGAAAATCAAAATTTACTGTAAAGCAAGAGGTCTTAAGGGAGTTCCACAAGCAGCAAAACCGGAATAAATCTCTTCTTGACGTTTGATTTCCAAGCGACTTTTATCTTGCATCGTGACAAGTCTGATATCCCACAGTGCAATGAATATTGTTGCTAATATCGTTGTATTTATTTATTCGTAGAGACGATTTCAGATTCCATTTGAATTCGTTGCATTCATTTACAGAAAAATTTTTGGGAAAGGTTATAGAATACAGATCTTATATCATGAAGTAATTAACTAAAAACCCACAAAGTAAAATTGCACGACCAAAACGACTAAAAGCATTTTGGAAAAAACCCAGTTAAATTTTCTTCACACCTGGAGACAGTCACATGACTAAAATCCATTACTTAAACTATATCTTGACCGGTCAAGTCAGTCTGACATGAGAGCGAATCTGAAGGACCTCGTCGCAATTTGACAAAAGAAAATTTAATTTGCCGACACAGACGTTAGGTCACTTCACACATTCGCTTTACCTCTCCTTTCAATTTACCTTTCTTCGTCTTCACCCACACACCGTCAAAGAAAACAACAACAACAAGATCGTTCAACGGACTCCGATAAGTACAATCTCCTTTATTACTTGACTTTACTTTTCACTTTTTCTCCAGCCATAAAAAGGAAAAGAAAACAGACTTTTATTAGCAACCATTTAATCTTTTTATATACCCACATTATTACGACCAAATGGCAAGAGTTGTGGAACTCCTGCAAAAATAGCATACTCTACAAAATTAAACTCATCCTCAAAGAATGGACAGAAGTTAAAACTTACCAGTAGGAAAATGTCAAGAAGAGAAGTATCAGTAATGACTAGACTCCAAATAAACCACACCCCCGTCACCCATTCACACCTACTAAAATGTGAGAAGGCACCAATTTGCATTCCATGTCAGGAGCTATACACAGTGAATCATATACTAACAAGCTGCATAGATCTTGAACAAATTCGATTAAGATACTATCAAGAAAACAATCTGAAAGACATCGTCAACAAAGTTGACCCAAATGACCTTTTAGGATTTCTAAAAGCAACAAAATTATAAAACAAAATATAGTTGCAAAAGAAGAAAGCATATAACCATCACACATCAAATCACAATGCCTCTACATATATCTCGACAGCAATAGACTCACAAAAGGTTAACAAGCAGTAAACAAAAACCAAACAAATACTTCAGAATTAAATGACTCAAAAGTGTAGCTATGCTGGTAAAACAAATAACTAAAACAAACCAAACACACATTCTGCTACAATCAACTATGAACTAAATTTCTCTGGGACATTTAGATACTTTCATTTCTCTTTCAACAATTAACTACATGCATTTTTTCTATGAACATTTCATTTTTCTTCTTACAAATTTGTTATTCTGTTAATAACAAAATTACTTTAATGCAGAAACGAAATAATTATCCTTCCACATTTCAACATCCAACATTCAATTTTCTGATACTCAAAAATGTAGGGATTGTCGAATATGTTTGGGAGTGGCTTTGTACCAGGCATGGCTGTTGCCCCTACAAGATATTAATCCGACTTTTCTCCCTTCAGATATGGGCTAAATAACAGCACTGATTAGGTTCTATATCATTGGATGGCAACCAGTATAACGCAGAAAATAATGGCAACCTACTGCGAGAAAATATTCTGCCACACTGTCTCTTTCGATAGATCGTTGCCTAAACGTGTATCACGTATGGCACTTAACTGACTGAGAGATTGTTATTCGACGACTATATCCAAATTAGAATGTGTAATGTTAACGTTCTTGTCTTCAATAACTTTTCTTTACAGATGTATCATTGCTTTGCTGTAACTTTTCTATCCATAATTTTATAGTAATTGTTCTGATTAGCTTTCACCGTTTGTACTCTGTCTTTATGAATTTCAGCGCAGTACTAGAATAAAGGATGTGCATTGTGGTGCAGTGGATATCGACAAATCGGGGAGACGTGTTCGAATTCCAGTTTAATTCCTTGCATTCACTTACGCACAAAAACTTTTAGGAAAAATATTAATCTGTCTCTTCCTTCCAGTTATGGGTGAAATAATAGAACAGACTGGATTCTATAGTCTTGGTCGGCAACTGGTCTACCGCAGAAAGCAATGGCAACCTACTACGGGATAATCTTCTGCCCAGTCAGTCGTATCACATTCGAGACATGATCGCCCAAAGCGTGTCTCGCGTTTGGTACTTAACTGACTGGCTAAAATAAAAGCTAGGTTTCTTTAATTTTTTCTGGCAGTTGCGTTATGTAAGAGTAAATTCTATTCTAATAGCATCTTTGCCGGCACTACTCACCTATGGAACACTCTTTCAACTTCCTGCTTTCCATTTAAAAAACGTTCCTAATATATTTAAATGCAGCGTCAACCTTCATCTTCCGTCTTCCGAAATCTGTTCATTGTCCTTTCTCAGATTCCTTTATTCGTAACTTCTTGCATTTTAGTTCGTTCATCACCTTGCATTGAGTACAATTTTATCTTTCAATGTCATTCTAAATTATCACGTTTATAAACGACTAGCAGTATAGCCCGACGTTACTCGGGTGTAATGGAAGCTTTAACACTAATTCATGGTCCTGAAGCTCAGACACTTTGGACGTTGGCACGAAAGTCTAAAAAGCAATAGTTGTTTCCAGTTATAGCGAAACCGTAGACTCAAAGAAAAATGAATGGATGTAAGTCAAATTTTGATGTCCTGGTATCGATGTCAAATATTCTGAACCATTGTAAGAACTACAACCTTGAAACTTCTGAATATCGTTTCTTATGACTTTGTCTACGAGTGTATCAAATTTGATTAAAATTGGACCACTCCTTCTATATCCTGATTTTTTCGATTATCGATTTTCGATATTTATCGGGGGTACCTCGACACAAAACATAGCTAAGAATACTCGCAGACGCTTATAGTAAAACTGTGTAAATTTTCAAGAAAATCGATTCAGCCGGTTTGGAGTCTATAGGTAACGGATACACACACACAGACACACACAGACAAAGTTCAATTTATAAATAAGTTTAGATAGATGATTTATATGTACACTAAAATTACTTGGTGGGTGAATTTGTTTTGGTTGCATCATCTAAGCTAGACACCTGTGTTGGAAACCAGTTAAACGAAATATTTAAAGATAGATGTTTAGAGTAAATATGCACTCTTTCTGTCGCCATTTTATTTTATGCTGGACTTCATTAGTTTTAATAATACAAAGCAATTTCAGGGAAAAATGTTTGTAATATTTAAGTAAATTTACTCAACATCTCCACCAAAATTGACTATTAATTGTATTAACAAAAGAAAACAATAATAATTAATAGATAAAAAAACTTTCTTCGATGATAATTGCAACGTTTTCATCAGATAATTAATATTTTCTCATGTCAAATTAGCAAATATAGCAACCAAATACATATAAATGTTTCGTGTTATTTATTTTTTTCATTCTTTTGCCGTTTTTAATGTTTTTATCATGACACAAGTATTTCAGCAGACAAACAGAATGATATCACATACATTCAATTCCAATGATTATGTAACTACCAGATGCAAATGACGACTTTAGTTTCAAGTGTTAAGTTTTAATAAATTGTTACGAAATTGTGTTATGAATTACTAGCAGTATAGCCCGGCGTTGCTCGGATGTAATGAAAGCTTTAAAACTGATCCATGGTCCTGGAGCTCAAACTCAGCCTAAAGTATATTTGTGTGAAATTTGGTGAGAATCGGATAAAAATTGCGGATTTGTATAAAGGACATACAGACAGATAAACAGACACACACACAAATATCTTGCCTTATATATATATATTAGCGATTTTCTGCACTATTGTAAGGAAAGAAACCTTGAAACTTCTGAATATCGTTTCTTATGTCTTTGTCTATGAGTGTATTAAATTTTATTGAAATCGGACCACTCTTTTTACAACCCGATTTTTTCGATTATCGATTTTCGATACTTATCGGGGGTACCTCGACACAAAACCTAGCTAAGAGCACTCGCAGATGCTTATAGTACAACTGTGTAAATTTTCAAGAAAATCGGTTCAGCCGTTTCGGAGTCTATAGGAAACTGACACACACAGAGACAAAATTCCATTTATAAATAAGTTTAGATGCATTATACTAGAGTCTTGGGTATTGATTTTGGAGTGTGTGTGTGTGTGTGTGTGTGTGTGTGTGTGTGTGTGTGTGTGTGTGTGTGTGTGTGTGTGTGTTTATACGTGTTTTAATCCATTCACCCCAAGCAATGCAATAAAGACACTAAAATTATGTGAGAGAGTGTATGAGAAAAAAAGAATACATTATTAAGGACAGTGAACAACAAAAAAGGGATTAATAAAGCAGGATAACGATTGACATTGAATTTAGATTTGTGAATACCATAGTAGACTGGAAAGAAAGGAGCCAGAAGGGTGTTCCGCAAGCGAGAAGTGCGGGAGAAGAAACTTTTTGCAAAAAACCTAAAGTTAAATCTTGACATATCATCCGTAAATTGACGAGATCTTGCAGCCAATCAGTTAAAAGCCATACGTGATGTACAATTTGGGCGATCATGTCTCTTTCGATACATGACTTACTGGCCAGAAGATTGTCCCGCAGTAGGTTGCCATTGCTTTCCGCGGTAGACTGGTTTCCAGCCAATGCTATAGAATCTAATCTGTCCTATTATTTAACCCATAACTGGAGGGAAGAGATGGATTAATACTTTCTCAATGGTATTTGTGCGTAAGTGAATGCAAGGAATTCGACTGGATTTCGAACTCGGCACCCCGATTTGTCGTTCTGAGTCGATATCCACGGCATCACAACGCACATCCAGCGAACCTATTATAAAATGCTCTATTAAGCTTAAGAATTATTGAATCATGCTATCTTATGCTCACTGGATTTGAATGTTCTTGTTTTCCATTTTGAAATTTTCGAGGTTTCTGACTGACGTAATTTAATATAACATTTCCGTTAACCTTGGTGAATATGTATGAGCGTCTTGTAATTTGAAATATTTTCGATTAACTGACAACATTTTTCTTTTGTTGCCATAGTTACAGAGTGCTAAATAAAGTAAGTTCGATTGCCTTGAAAAAGTCTGTCAGATGACGAAAGTCGTCGGCGAAGGCAAAATACTGTCTTCCTCTTGTCATTTTATTATTCGTATTGTCTTTTGTACGATTACTTCTGAGAATATTTTCACATAAGAACTATTCTTAAAACTTAGATCTGCCGTGCTAAGAATCACGTATATATTGTATAACATATAAAAATGGAGGTGACGTTAGGAAACATTTTATGATTTTTCTTCGATATTCAGGTGTTCTGTTTCATTCTATTATCATTATTTTATTTTTATTTTTCAGACGAAACTTGTCAACAGTTATTTATTGGGAAATACATTCTTCTTTCATTTTCTCTCATTGATTTTATCAGAGCTTTCACAGGACATCAAAATGCGTCACCAAGCAAAGACCACACGTATCAGGAATAATAAGACTTAAACCAACGTCCAATTTTGCTTCAAATGTCATCTGAACCACTGGTAATTTCCTAATTTTCACCAGCATTTGTAGAAACCAGAGGGAAAAAGGAAGATTTTGAAAGCTGATTTTCAAGGTGTGCATTCTTTATTAATTTGAAACGCTGGGGCAACACACGCTTTTTTTTCTCAATTTTTTCAGATGCTTTCTGCTGATTTTTCATTTTCTTTGAATTTTTGTTTAATCTTTCTTTAAATTATTTTCTTTCATGCTTTGAATGATGAACAATTTTTCATTCGCCTATATATTCAGGGTTTTGTTAATTTCCTTTTCCTGTATTTACATGATGTGGTGGATAAATTGTCGCCATTTTAGATTTTTAATTTCGCACATGCGCATTGGCTGTTTTTTGTATTTTTTTCGACTGCACAATAGTAAGGCTAGTTAAACCACAAAAAGAGCAACATGACGCAATTCATTCAGACAGAAATTTAGAAAAGGCACGCTTTACTGCATGACATTTGCACTGGAAGCACCGATAAGAATATTTCAGTATGTTCGGGTGTCAATCTGAGAACAGGGAAGAAAATTTGAAAAGAGATGGATGTGTTTGATGGTGACTATAAAGACACGGCAGTTCGGAAAACTCACTTTGAGATTTCTGATAAGAAAAGAACTCCCGAATTTGTTGGTGAAGGCACAGAATTAACACGAAAACATACAGCAAGTGACTTAACGAGGTAGTGTTGTCCCAGCTTAAGATGATGGTTGATGAAAGACATTAAGACTAGCAACACAACTCTGCCCCGTGACACACAATCAAGAGAACCCAGTCATTACTATGAGACAATTTCTTCCACCACATCAACCCTTATTTCTAGCCACAGACTGCCATCACCATGATTATTATGTGTTAGGCACAGTTGAGCGAGAGACCAACAAAACTCCTTCTATCTCCAAAGATGAATTGAAAGCAAGAATTATGCCAGGATTCACCAACTTATAAAGAAGACCATCCAGAAGAGTTACAATAGATTATGTATTTGTCCGGTGGTTTTGATTGAAGCCAATGGCGATTATATTGAATAAATTACTCTTTAGTATTTCAATATATTTTTGTGTAATTTTGGTAACTTTATCTGCTAATGTGCGCTTGTGCGCTGTGGTGCAGTGGATATCGTCTCGAACCGAGAAATCGGAGAGCAGAGTTGAATTCATTGCATTCACTTTCGCACAAATACCAATGTGAATTAAATTAATCTATCTGTTCCCTCCAGCTATATGACAAATAACACGACAGATTAGGTTTTATATCATTGGTTGGCGACCAGTCTACTGCAAAAAGAAAGTAATAGCAATCTACTCCAGGAAAATCTTCTTCCCAGTCAGTCATGTCTCTTTCGAGACATGATCACCCAAACATGTATGACATATGACATTTAACTGACTGATATATGTTAAAATGAGATGTCAGTATTATTTTCATTTTTGTGTAATTTAGACGACAATTTTCCCATCTCACCGTATATTTCTGGTAATTTATATACAGTTCATATATTGGAGCTAGACAATCTTCTCTTTTATTTCATTTGTCTCCTTGCATATGAAATCTAGCCTGCTCAGAACTCTTGAATGAGCTAGTTTTTTTTAATTTATAAAATAACATAAATGTAAAAATTGAAGGGGAGATATTGGAAAAAGCGAAATTTTTAAGAAATTCTCTTCTAATTCGGTGCGAAATTGAAAACATTTTGAAATACGCATATATTTCAAAGATCTAATTCAAATACTTATGCATATAAATTCATTTGAATCAGAACAAATTTATTAGATTTAATTTTATTAAAAATACATCTTCTTCCTCACTAAGAGACATCACCTACTAAATTAATGTATTTGTATATTTACTTTAAAAAGTCACAGTTCTTTCGACAAAG
This sequence comes from Ascarosepion bandense, assembly GCA_037127315.1. Classification (NCBI taxonomy): domain Eukaryota; kingdom Metazoa; phylum Mollusca; class Cephalopoda; order Sepiida; family Sepiidae; genus Ascarosepion; species Ascarosepion bandense. Next base: position 524,559 of record JBBBDQ010000270.1, on the reverse strand, counting down.
CTCTCGCTTGTTGCCTTGACATTAAAAGCGCCCAAACGTATAGAATGAAAAGAACGTGAGACCACTGGTCTATGTGAAAGAAGCTTGCAATTGTAGTATTTTTCTTCCCAGGCTAGAAAGAGCATTATATTTCTTTAGTTATTGCTATCACCGTGGTTGCTGTTGCTACTGCTGTTGTCATCATCGCTCCGTTTCTAGTGGTGCCTTATCTCTAAGGTAACGCCATACACGGTCCATCTTAGAGCACTTGCTCCGAGCATACAGTAATTAATTTTACTCTCCTCCCACATCTTTCTTTAACTATAAGGCGTTGTTTTTAATGCATTTTTCTTTCTTTCTTTCTTTCTTTCTTTCTTTCTTTCTTTCTCATTTATTATTATTTATTTATTCTAATTTGTTATAGTTATATATTTTTTTTAATATTTTCTTTATCCTTAACAATTTTTTGTTCCATTTTTCTCTTTTTTCTTTATCAATAATTTCTTCATACATTCCGTCCTTCGCTATCAAATTGCATTTTTTTTCTTGTTTTTCTATTTACAATTTTTCTCTGTTCTTTCTTTTTTTCATTTAACGCTTTTTTCAGCCTTCCTTTCTTTATCGATAAATTATCCTCAGAACTGGTCTTACCTTTTCTTTTACGTTTCATTCTTTCTTTCTTTCATTCTTTCTTTCTTTCTTACTTTCTTTCTCATTTATTTTATTATTTATTTATTCTAATTTGTAATAGTTATATATTTTTTTTAATATTTTCTTTTTGCTTAACAATTTTTTGTTCCAGTTTTTCTCTTTTTTATCAATAATTTCTTCATACATTCCGTCCTTCGCTATCAAATTTCATTGTTTTGTTTGTCTTTCTCTTTAGAATTTTTTTCTCTCTTCTTTCTTTTTTTTATTTAACGATTTTTTCAGCCTTCCTTTCTTTATCGATAAAGTTTCCTCGGAACTGGTCTTACCTTTTCTTTTACATTTTCATTCGTCCTTTCTTTCATTCTTTCTTTCTTTTCTGTCTTTCTTTCATTCTTTCTTTCTGTCATATTTTCTTTCTTTCTTTCTTTCTTTCTGTCAGTAATTTCATTTATTGTTCACATTGCCTTTCGCGAAACTTTCATTTATTTTTCGCTTCTTTCTTTCATTCATCCTTCCTTTCTTTATAGACAAAGTATGCTCTGAAGTGGTTTTACTTTTTTAACGTTTTTCCTTCTTTCTGTTTTTATAATCATATCGCCCCAAGCAAGGTATTTTACTGCCACTGTTTTGCAGGGGGTTGCATTAAAGAAAAGTTAAGAGAAAGAGTGACAGGTTATAGGGGGTGTCAAGAACTGGATAAGAGAAGGATGAAAATACTGATGAGAGTGGCGTGAACGGAGAAAGGAGCATGAGAGAGAGAGAGAATACAGGTTAATGAGATAGGAGATGACTATTGAGATTACATTTAAATTATTGGAGATTGTAGCTGTCGGGGAAGCAAGTTAACGGAAGGGAATTCCACTGGCGGAAAGTGCGAGAAAATAAGCTGATGGAGTAGAATTTGCATTTAAAATTTATTGGTTTCACAGTAAAAGGTTTGGATATAGTTGCTAATCTTGTGGCTTGTGTAAATTTATAAATAGTGGGTACCACTGAGCTAAGTTCATTGGAGCAGAAGCCATGAAATTATTTGCAGACGTGATACAGGGAAGCGACATTTCGCCGATTTTTTTTATCAGTAATATTCTTTTTTTCACATTGTCTGGTGTGAATCTCTAATTTATCCATTCATCGCTTCGTGCTTTCATTAGTTTTTCCTTTCTTTATTGATAATGTATGCTCCGAGTTGATTTTACTTTTTTGTCGCATATCGGCTTGAACGAAAGTCGGGGAGCCGAGCTCGAATTCCAGTTGAATTTCTTACATTCACTTACGTAAAATACCCTTGGAAAATTTATTAATCCGCCTCTCCCCTCCAGTTATGGGTTAAATAGCAGGACAGTTTAGGTTCTATAGCTTTGGCTGGGAAACAGTCTACCACATAAAGTAATGGCAACCTACGGCCAGTCAGTCATGTATCGAAAGAGACATGAACGACCAGGCATGTATCACGTATGGCACTTAACTGACTAACGGAATTTTTTTTCTTTCTTTCTTTCTTTCTTTCTTTCTTTCTTTCTTTTCTATTTGTTCTCATATTGACTTCTACTTTGCTTTCATTTTCTACTTTTCTACTTTCTTTCTTATTATTTATTCTCTGTATATATATTGTTACATATTTTACATAATTCCCGATTATCTCTCGTTTATATCTTTTTTACTCTGCTTTTTCAATATGTTTATCATTTTACTCAGCCGTTTTATTTTTTTCGTTCATTTATTTTCTATTTTTATAATTCTCTTATTTTTTTTTGTTTCTGATTTTATGTCTCCATTTTACGACACTATTCTACTTTTTCATTTTTCTATTATTTTCTATCCTTCCATTATTACCGCTTATATTCTTCTGCTCCGTTTTCTAACCAATTATTTCTATCAAATTCTCTTCACTTTTCTAAACGTCTTTTTTTCTTTCTCTGTGTTTTTATTCTCTATCACATATTTCCTTCAATATTTTTCATTATTTTCCCCAACTTCTATCACCTGTTTCTTTTTTAACATTGTTTTACTACACGTCTATAATTTTTAAATTTTTCCTCATTCCGCTTTATTCTTTTACGGCCTACATTATTTTTCTATTCTTCCAATATTTCATTAATTTTTTTAAATTCTTATATTACTTCTTTCATTTTTATCAAATATTTCATTACGTGTCTACTATTTTGGTAACTTATGTGCTTTGTGGTGCAGTGGATATCGGCTCGAAACGAGAAATCGGGTGCGGAGTTCGAATTCCAGTTGAATTCATTGCATTCACTTACGCGCAAATACCCTTGGGAAAGATATTAATCCGGCCCTTCCTTCCAGTAAAGGGTTAAATAACAGGACAGATTAGGTTCTATAGCCTTGGCTGGCAACCAGTCTAATCTTCTGCCCAGTCAGTCATGTCTCTTTCGAGACATGATCGCCCAAGCGTGTTTCACCTTATGGCACTTAACAGACTAACTGATCTTTATTTTAATTTATCGTTTTTCCCCTTTCATGTTTTTATTTTCCATTTTTTCTACTTATTTTAGAATTTCTTTCAATTCTTTTTTGTTCTTCCAACATTCTTCTTTCTTTCTTTCTTTCACTTTATTTATCCAATTATTCTTATTCATTTTAGTGATATTTTCTTTTCATTTTTTCATTTTCATTTAGGTTTTCACCATTTTTTTTCCTTTATTTTTAATTTAAATCTTTACGCCATTTTGTCTTTCTTGCTCTCTGCCATTTACTTTCATAATTTATTTAATTCCATCTTTTTTTCTTTTTATCCTGCGACTGAAATATATTTTCACAATTTTCATATACAGCCTGTATTCCTCGAATTGTAAATCATATTCTTTCTTTTCCTCTCTTTCCATTTTTGTCATTCGTCTCTCTGAATATTTACCGTTTCTTTTTCTCTCCGACCTTCTGTTCACTTCCCTTTTTCTTATCCTCACCCACTTAAACTTTCTCTCAATTAATTCCCTCACTTACTCCTTTCATCTTTTCCATGTCTCCTTTGGCTAACTTTACTTGTATTCTTTACCATCATCGCTGAGCTGTTTCTGTCCCACGCTATTAAATGGCGGTCTTCCGTCCATTCATCCAGCAACCGGCATCGCCTCCTTTGCTCGCTTGCAAACATTTCACATTCATTCCTACATTATCCAGCCATCCTCTTCTCCATTCAATTTTCTCCAGTTGCAAGATTCTGCCTGCACTTAGCGAGGGAGCTTAAGTTTCAATAATGAGACGCGAAGCAGAACTCAAGGTGGGTGTCACACCGCCTGCCAGAGAGATATACACAAAAAGATGTATGGTGACAGGGAAAAAGACACGAAGACCTGCAATGATGTACAAAATGCATTGAGCATAATGATATGGTCGTATTCAATGAAAGTATATGTACTATTAGTTATGTAATGGTATATCTATATATATTAAAAAAATAATGTTTAAACAAATCAGTTAAAAAACACACACACTGATATATATGGATACACACATTAACATACACAACTATATACTCTAGTATCTACGCATCGTTCATTCAGTAACAAATTAAAACACTCTTAGCTACTAGCGTATTTTTACATGGTATATCACTAAAAGTCTGCCTTCTTCGACCGAGCTCAAAGGCAGAATCACTGATTGATGACAATTCTATCGGGTTTCAATCCTGGCTAAAGGCAATCGTTTGTCTAACCGTACTGATGAGCTATGATACAGTGAAACAAATCAGTCTGCGGATATATATATATATTAATTGACGATTTCTGACATCTTTCAATTAAAATACGCGAATGTTTATCCGTGAGTATGAACAGATTTTGTTCACAATGTTTGCAATTATTTAATCTAACATGTCTAAAAACATTGCTGCCTAAATGCACAATATATATATATATATATATATATATATATATATATATATATATATATGTTCGTATATGTATATACTCGTCTATTTGTCCATATGTGGATGTCTATACATTTGAATGGTGTGCATCCACGGCTTTTACTCGTTTAATATTTAAATAACTTTATAATAATTTAAATCTAATGCTTTGTTAAATTTAGAATTTAAAATTCGCAATAAAAATAAAGTAAAGTTAATCTAATAGTCCCATAATTCTGATCTCTATTTTAATCAAATATTAATATTAATGTCCCAAATAGATTGTTCTTAGAGTCTGTTCTCATATACATCAAATCAGAAATGACTTTATTTTGATTGGTCCACTCTGTCTATGTAACAATGCCTAGCTGATTGACGGGGTTTGGCCAGTCTTGAAATTCTAAAACGCTTCAAATTGAAATAAAATTCGTCACATGATAAGACACAGTGTCGAAACAAAACGGCTACTTATGTAGTGATATTATAACTTATTTATGTTATAAGTTCTAAATAAATACTATTGTCTCTACATTGTATTGATTTCTTTTTTAATAATGGTGTTTCTTTAGATACAGATTCTCCTTATTTCATCCATATTTACCTACAATTAAATATATATATATATATATATATATATATATATATATATATATATATATATATAATACCGGTCATAATTACTAGGCCTCCTCAGTCTTTTAAAAATGCTGTATTTCATACTATTTTTTAGAGTTTGTTGTTAAATTGAATAATTGTAAATGAAAATATAATGGTTCTTTTGTTACTACTGTACAATAAAATGTGCATCAAATGAATTTATAAATATTTAATGATTGCCTATATTGCAGTTTTTTCAATAAAAGAATGAAGAAAATTTAGAGATTCGGATGAGTTCATCTTTAATTTTTACCTTGTAAAATTTTGCAAAATAATAATAACAAAAAACAAAATTCTATTTTCATTTAGAATTATCTTCTGGTCAATAAATTCAAAAAATAGTATGAAATATATCATGTCTTTTAAAAACTGGGGTGGCCTAATAATTATCGCCGGAAGTATATATATATATATATATATATATATATATATATATATATATTGTTAAATATAAGAGACAATGAATGTCTCTTATGTTTAATCATGAGCCGTTTTAAACGTCGTAATTTAAATGATGCCGCAGCATTAAATGATCCTAACACCAAGAAATTTAAATGGAACCTCATTAAACGTCAAATGCACACAGCTAAACAGGAATTACAACTAATCAACACTGAAAGTGTACATAAATTCAAGGAAATATTGGATTTATTATACAATACAACACAAAAGCAACATGAATCCCATAAACAAAACATAAAAAAAAGCTAAACAAATTGTATAAAAGAAAAATACTTTTACCAAACATCAATGACAAACTCATTAACCTATCGGATTACCAACTCACTCCAGATGAAATAGAATTCCTTAATCTCGGACCAAATTTTCATGTCGGACAGAAACCTAATTCAATGTTTAAACAAATGGAAATTGAAACTTTATATCAAAAAATACTTCAACTCGAACAAGACAACCATATTACTACACAGGTAGGCTAAAAGATTTACTCAAAGCTGAATTAAGCAAACACCGTTACCATAAAAATCCTAATGATATTATAAATACGCCTCTCATAAAAGCAGCCACACATCTCAAAAATATTGTTATTCCGACGTGCGGATAAAACCAATACATTTGTTGTTTTAAACAGACAGGAATATCACTCTAAATTACAGGCCATTCTGGACGATCACAATAAATTTAAAAAAATAACTAGTAATACCACCACCCAACTTAAAAAACATTATTAATAAACTTATTACTGCAAACAATGCTGAAATAGGATCTTATAAACCTCAAAAGATTATAGGTGACTATCAGTCTGGCTACCTTTATAAAATTCATAAAAAAGATCATCCCCCTCCGACCTATCATTTCTCAAATACCCACACCAATATATAACCTTTCCAAAACACTTAACAAACAATTACTCCCTATCTTCCTGGTAAATATAGTATTAATTCCACGAACGAATTTTTACAGATTCTCCATTCCGTAAAACCTAAGAATCAAAAAATTGCATCTTTGGATGTCCAAAACTTATTCACTAACGTTCCCGTTCATGAAACAATTGACATCATTATGCGTGATGTATACAATCATGCTACTCTCCCATCAATCAATATTAAAACCACGATATTAAAAAAAAACTATTATTAGCATGCAGCATACAAGTACCCTTTCACGATCCCTTAGGTAATATTTATACGCAAATAGATGGTATTGCGATGGGATCTCCTTTAGGTCCCCTCTTTTCTAACTATTATATGGCAAATTTAGAAAATAAAATAATTAATGACAAAAATAAAACCTCTATATATGTATGATCAGAGAGATTTTGGTCAACAATACGGTGATCCTTACTCATACACATAGTAAGTGGAACCTTCAGATATTGGAGGCCATGTACATCAAATATAAACAACCAACAGTTAATAAAATCACCTTTAAATCCGGACATAACACGTTACATTGCGTTTGAATACATGGTTTTGTTGTCATTTCGCGCTATCACGCGTTGTGACGTCATAGAACCGCATTGCAAAATTGAGAACTGCGGTTGTTATTTTTGGTAAATAATGCCGTTGCCTAAAGGAGTTTTATGTGAACACAAAATAAAATCGTCGGTGATGGTGGTTGTTATTGTATTACCGTCTAAATAACCTCTCCGAAGATGTCTCATGTGAACCGAAAGCTTCAGAAAATTATCCATATGTTGGAGAATTTTTGTCTTTATTTTCAGCTGAAATTCAAGCCAAAATACGACGTTTAGAACGGCTCATGATTAAACATAATAGACATTCATTGTTTCTTATATTTAACAGAACATGTTTAGAAAATTATTGGCTGCCTCGATACACTATATATATATATATATATATATATATATATATATATATATGTATAGCCTTTGAGATTTGAAAAAGAAAACACTCAACCGGAGGTCGAGAGCGAAGAAAAATTTACTCGCCCAGAAATCATTTTACTCGACCAACTTTCTTAATAGTCGTGAATCGCTGAAGAAAAACAAATGAAATTTTAATTAAAATTTCGAACGTATTAGAAAGGATTTAAAAAGTTTAAAATGTTAATAACAACAAAATTTGTTCTTTCCTCTTAATATAAATATTTTGATGATAAAACTTTGTTTTTATTAAGTTTGAGCCTTTTTAACATCATGATATGCTGTTTTATTTTGGCAATTGAGTGGAACTACCTAAATTCGTAGTTTTTTTCTTCTGTTTGACTACAACCTCCAACTCATAGATGACAAAAAAATAACAAATCTGATTTTCTCAACGATTTTATATAAAAAGAAGTTACTTGTATAATTTGTTTTTCCGGTAAGCGTAATTTTTTTCTCTCAAATGTTTGTTTTCACTCTTCGTAATCGGAGAGAAACTATAGATGTTTAGTCAATGATAATATTTTTCTAAATGAATTTCTAAAAATCTGTGAGAATCTTTAATCTGGGCGACAGAGACGTTTCGGGTCCACTCTGGAAGCGTTAATTAAACGAATGTTTACATTGACCGGGAGTATAAAAGATCATTTTAGGTCATTCCAAGTAACTTGTGAATCTTCAATGGCATACATTTGTGTTGTAAAAGGAATCAGATTTCCTTTTCTATATTTGAAGGGGTACGTTTCATTGCAAAGGTTTTAATCGAATGTGGATAAGTAAAGCATTATCAAGATAAGGCCAGATCGCACCTTGTTCACTTTCTTCTTATCGCTTTCACTAATTACTATTACAACCAATTTCAACTCTTGATACCTTTAACTTTCTCATTGAACACGAGTTCTACCCTTAACTTCTTAATAATGTTTCTAGTTGCTCATTAACTTCTACATTCTACTGTAATTCTTTCCTTTTAATAAATCTCTGTTTTATAATGCAAAATGTATATTTAATTCCTACATTATTCCACACAATTCCACATATTCTAATCTGGCGACAACCAACTTTGTGATAATGATGAATATCTTCTGATAATAATTCTGATGATGATAATTCTGGATAAAAATTGTAAGCTGTAAGGAGTTCGGTTATCTATCTATCTATCTATCTATCTATCTATCTATCTATCTGTCTGTCTGTCTGTCTGTCTGTCTGTCTGTTGGGGATCCTGGAAATGGGAACCGCACAAAATAAAAGAACAACAAACAGAAATTGAGATAGAAAAATAAGTATATTAAACGTAAAGAATACAAACTTGAACACAAGTTATTAATCCAGGAATACAGTTAGTAAGACAGATATATACAATGTTTCTGAAGTGAAGCCCTATTAGAATTAGTATGTCCACGTCGGATGCTGACGGGTGCTGTGTAGTAATGTTATGACTGAGTGAAGCTCAGAGCTACTATGAATTACTACGCTGAATTATCCGTGAAACCTTGGTATCTTTCGGTATCTGTAGGTATCGCTCGGATCTATCCATGTCTCACTATGGTAGGAGTATATGTATACTCTAGACGAGTCTCTTATCCTGAAAAAAGAGCAGACCACATTAGTCATCCATATACAAGCCTGTTTTCCCTGCTCATTAGTGTGTCTAACGACCGATTTCTGCTTCCTGCTTTCCTGCATGCTGGAAGTTCTCTTCAGTCGTTCCTATATTTAAGAATTGTGGTGAACCCTCGGACCTATCCAACTATCGCCCTATCAGTCTTCTACCGATCTTCGGGAAAGTATTCGAGGCCATAATCCATGCTGAAATAGTTCAACATCTCACTGCCCACAAACTCTTCTCTGACAGGCAATATGGCTTCCGCTTTGCCAGGTCCACGGCTGACTTGCTAACAACCGTAACGGAGTATATGCTCCAGGCCCTTGATGAGTCTGACGAGGCTCACGCCGTTGCTCTGGGCATCTCCAAGGCTTTCGACAGGGTTTGGCACTCTGGCCTCCTATGCAAGCTATGGGGTTACGGTATTACCGGTTCGCCTGCTTGACCTAATCCAATCTTTTTTAAATAACCGCAAAATGAAGGTCGTTTGGAATGGGCGTGCCTCTTCATCCTACAGCACGAATGCTGGTGTGTTTTTTAAAAATCATATCACCCCAAGCAAGGCGATAACGCCACTGATGCGCAGGGTGCTACGTAAGGGTTAAAAGAATGGAAAAGAGAAAGCCGGAAACCACATCCTAAACAAGGAACAAGGGATGTGCCTCTTCACCTGTTCCAATAGATGTGGGTGGAGTGTGAACCGGGCGATAGTTTAGTTAAGTCTATCTACTCCAATTGAAAAAAAAATAAAGAAAAAAGTGAAAAGATTGGAAAAGTGACAACCGGAAACCGCATCCTAAACAGGAAACAAGGGATGAGCCTCTTCACATGTTCAGTAGATGAGGGTGGAGTGTGAACCGGGCGATATTTTAATTTAGACTAATACACATTTCGAATTTACCAGCTGCTGACATGACTTTCCCTGTTCTAATATATTGGATCCATCGTCAGTCAGTTAAGTGCCATACGTAATACACCCTTTGGGCGATCATGTCTCGAAAAAGACATGACTGATTAGGCAGAAGATTATCCCGCAGTAGGTTACCATTGCTTTCTGCGGTAGTGGAATTCGAACTTGGCTCCACGATTTGTCGTTTCGAGTCGATATCCACTACGCCACAACGTACATCCGTCGGATCCAACTTACAAAGAAAATATAATGAAACATTTAAAATAATTTGCTGCTTAAAATCCAGTTTGACTTCCTTTACTTTCTCTTCAGTTTTTCACACGCATGAAGTCAACTTATGAGAGTCGAAAGATTGTACGTTACTTTAATTTAACATAATTTTCACATCTGCAATGGACAGAAGGGATTTTCAAATAACAAAAGGCGATGTACACATTCAATGGATGTACGATGTTTATTCCTTTCACTATCGGGTATACCAGAATCAAGCAGGTACAAAAATTTAAATACCTGGGAAGCGTTATAACAGAAAACGGAAAATGCGACACAGAGATTCCGAAAGCGAATTGGCATGGCGAAGGAAGCATTCCAGAAGTTGAGTAAGGTATTAAGAAACGACAATTTCGCTTGAAACTAGGAAGAGAGTAGTGGATTGCTACGTGCTGTCCGTCCTTCAATATGGCAGTGAATGCTGGACAATACCATCAAAGATGAAGGAAAAACTTGAAGCAAATGAAATGTGGTTTTACAGAAGGATGCTGCGAATATCATGGATCAAGCATGTGAGCAATGATGTGGTCGTGGAAATGATTGAAACTAAAAGAAAATTAATACATAGCATCAGGAAGAGACAGCTGAAGTTCCTGAGACACTCATTGAGGAAGGGGGCTTGGAGAATCTGATACTAACAGGCCAGATAGAGGGAAAGAGAGACAGGGGAAAACAACGGATAACATTTTTTTTATATCATATCACCCCAAGCAAGGCGGTAATGCCACTGATGCGCAAGGGGCTACTTAAAAGTAAAAAGATTGGAAAAAGAGAAAACCGGAAACCACATCCTAGACAGGGAACAAGGGATGAGCCTCTTTACCTGTTCAATAGACGTGGGTGGAGTGTGAACCAGGCGATAGTTTAGTCTATCTAATCCAATCTTCTTACTCTTTTCTTTTTTTTCTCAATTGGAGAAAATAAGGAAGAGCATTTGAGAAAAAAAAAGAAAAAGAAAAGAGTAAGAAGATTAGAAAGGGCTCTATCCTGGGTCCGACGCTCTTCCTTATTTTCATCAACGACCTCCCAGATGAGATCAAGTCCCAAGTAGGCATCTACGCAGATGACACTACAATATACTTCAGCAACAGTAAGAAACGTCTCTTGGCGGACAGACATAATCTCGCTGCTGACCTTGAACGGGATCTACACTCTGTGGTGAATTGGGCAAGAAATGGCTTCTCAACTTCAATGTGTCCAAGACCAAGCTGTTGTCTGTCAACCATCACAGGCAACCTCTCCTGCCTCCCATAAGCATGGACCAAGCGAGTCTCCCTGAGAGCAACACACTACGCCTCCTCGGCCTTACCCTCTCTTCAGACCTCGTATGGAACCACTATATTGAATCCATAGCAAAATCTACTGCTAAGAAGGTTGGGTCACTATGTCGATCCAGGATGTTTATTTTCCGCCTGAATCCATCCTGTATACACACAAGTCAACCATCCGTCCGTGTATGGAGTACTGTTGCCATTTATGGTCAGACGCCTCTGCCGTTCTCTTCAGTGGTCTCGACAGGCTCCAAAGAGAGTCTGTAATGTGATAGGTACTGATCTGGCGGCTCGACTGCAGCACTTAACCCACCGTTGAAATGTGGCCTCCCTTTGTCTGTTCTATAAATATTTTCATGGCTTCTGCTCGGACGAACTTAAGTCACTGGTGCCTCCTCAACAGGTGTTTACTCGTGCAACCAAACTGGCAACTGGGTCCCACCAATTCACAGTCAGGTTAGCCAAATGCAGACGACAATTCTACTCCTGCAGGTTATTCTCTCGCACTTCCCACCTGTGGATCTCGCTCCCGTATTCTTGCTTTCCTGACGACTACAACCTCCAGAAATGTAAATGCAATGTCAATACTCATCTATTAACCACTGAACTCTAGCTCTCTCCCCACCCCTGTATATCTTTCCCTTTCTCTTCACCTATGTATCTGTCATCGCACCTGCATTCTCAACTTTCTATTGCTCCTTTCTAATTAGTTTGTACTCCTCACTCTTTTCTAATTAATCTTTTTACAGTTATGTAGCCCCCAGTTCATCAGTGACATGTCTTCCTTGCTCAGGGTGAAATGATTAAAAAAAAATCAGATTCACTAACCCCTAAGACATAAGCGCATGGAATCAGAGAAGGGAAAATTTTAGCGCGTTATATACAAGCGATATCATTTTACTTGCTTATATAAGAGTAGCAGAATTTAAATTTCTTTCGAAATACTTTTAGTACACATAAAAAATGTACTTTTGATTTATTTATTTACAGTCCTGTTTTTGGCAATATGAATTCCGAAAATTTGAAATTGTTTAATTCTATTTAGTCATGAAATTATTTCCCTTCTTTAAACAGCATAATCTGTAGTTTATTCTCTGTGAACTGATTGTAAATTCTTACATCTGTTTTATTAAACACACTCATTTCAAATTATGGCATTGGCTAACCTACTTTTGCATGACTGAAAACTTGCTGAGCATTCTAAAGAAGAATTTCAATACATTTAGCAATATTGACTCACAAACTCCCTTTTGAATGTTTTCCATTGTATGAACTAGAAGTGGTTTCAGAACATGTAGCGTACATTTCACATTAAGGTGGTCTTTATCACATCATCTTCATTGCGAGTGACATTGATTTTTTCTTTTATTTACACCATAATATTTGTACTTGAAAGTGCTACGAACGTTTTGTAATTAGAATTTTGAATTTGAATAACCAAGATAATTATTGGAAATTTAGAAAACATTAAAGTTTTCATAAATGTGAAGCAAAATCATAAGTGTCAGATTTAGTCAAGTATCATATACGAGTCTACCTATGCCGTCAAAAATGAAGGCAAATTATATGAGAGAATTATATATATATATATATATATATATATATATATATATATATATACAAATAAATGCACAACAGTCTTTATTATAACAGAGAGGATATATATTCACACACACACATATATATATATATAGAGAGAGAGAGAGAGAGAGAGCGCGTCATCCACAGACAGATCTGTTTCGCCGTATCATAGCTCATCAGTACCGTTAGACATCCTATTGCTTCTAGCCAGGATAGAAACTAGATCGAACTGACATCAGTCGGCGATTATACTACTGAGCTATGGGCGCTCGGTAGAAGAAGGCAAACTGATGTCCACAGTGCTCAATCAAGGTGTGAAGAATATATATATATATATATATATATATATATATATATATATTTTTTTTTTTTTTTCACTACTGGAAGATATAATTATTGTAAAAATTGTAAAAACCTAATAACGCATTGTTAAACAGCAAACATATGGCAAGAGCTTTCATAACTGGTAGTAAAGCTTTATAACTCGTAGTAAAGAGAATGAACTGAGTCAACACAGCCTCGCTATTGTCTCTGTAATGAAATGAGCCGACGTTGCTTTACTATTGTCATTCTTTCTCCACATGCACAACGATGTTTATTATAATCAGAAGGATTATAATTACATTACTCCATTCTAATAATATATATTTGTATTAATTGTAGAATAGGCTATGTCTGATATCTTACTGCACAAATATATTTACTAAAATTGCACAAACATATATATAAACTTATTTATAAATGAAATTTTGTCTGTGTGTGTGTCTGTTACTTATAGACACGGAAACGGCTGAACCGATTTACTTGAAAATTTACAGTTGTACTATAAGCGTCTGCAAGTGTTCTTAACTACGTTTTGCGTCAAGATACCCCAGATAAATACCAAAAATCGATAATCGAAAAAATCGGGCTATAGAAGGAGTGCTCCGATTTTAATCAAATTTGATACACTGATAGAAAAAAAACATAAGAAACGATATTTAGAAGTTTCAAGGTTGCAGTTCTTGCAATAGTGTAGAAAATTTGATATCGATACCAGGAAATAAAAATTTGATTTACATCCATTCATTTTTCTTTCAGTCTACGGTTTCGCTTTAACTGGAAACAACTATTGCTTTTTAATCTTTCGTGCCAACGTCCAAAGAGTCTGAGCTTCCAGGACCATGGATTAGCTTTAAAGATTTCATTACACCCGAGCAACGCCGGTCTATACTGCTAGTTGAAATATATTGAAAGAGTAAATCTATTCAATAAAATTTCAGTTGACTTCAATTATGGCCTCCAAACGACCTTGTGGGTTGTTACATAATTTTTTAATCCCAATTAAACTCAGATTGACATGCAAACTCTCTATCATGCCGTTTCCAAATTGATAACAGAGTGAATTACCCAACCGACACTACTATACTATGGAATCTACAAAAACAGAAGCCAACAGTGAACATGTGCGAAATTAAAATATAATATGGTCATATTTTACCCTTCACAACCTCTAGAATTTTTTTTCTGCTGTTTTTTCCCAATTTTATTTCGTAATTATATGAAATTTGGTGTTATTTTATATTTTTGTGTGTGAACAATTCTTTTTACTTGGTGAATTTTGTTTTTTTAATGGTGTCGGTTCTTAGCTGTATTTTACTTGTGCTAAACAATTTTTAGCGTGTTTCATTAGTGCATAATTTATATCTTATGGGGTGTGGTCTTTGAAGGTGAATAATTGCTTTTAAAACGATGTAGGATTTGCAGGTGGTTAATTGCTTTTTTTGCTTCTCTTTTTAACGTGCATGTCTGTTTAATTACGTAATATTCAGTTGACCTCTTTTTAACAATTTAGGTTGATTTCTTTTTAATGTGTTGGCTCGATCTTTTTATGTTTCGGTGTAATATTAGCAATAATGATACTTAAAACCAAAGCAAACTAATAAATAAGAAAAACGAGGTAATTTCTATCTTGATATCTATCACTTTATAACAATAAACTCTGCTTGTATAAAATAATTTTCTGAAAATTCGTCAGTTAAGTGCCATACGTGATACACTCTTGGTCGATCATATCTCGAAAGAGACATGTCTGACTGGACAGAAGATTATCCCGCAGTAGGTTACTATTGCTTTCTGCGGTAGACTGGTTGCCATCCAAGGCTATAGAACCTAATCTGTCCTGTTATTTAACCCATAACTGGAGAGAAGAGACGGATTAATACCTTTTCCAAAAGAATTTGTGCGTAAGTGAATGCAACGAATTCAACTGGAATTCGAACTCGGCTAAAAATGTTGGCACTAAGCATCATTACGATTTAACATACGCACAAACACACACACACACACACACACACAAACACACACACATATATATATATATATTTATATGTATTTAGGCAGCAAATTTTCTTTTAGACATGTCAGACTGAATAAAATGCAAACATTTTGTTTGATTATTTTTAAATAAAATCCGTTCATACTCACGGATAATCTTTCGCTTAATATAATTGAAAAATATAAGAAAGTTTATCCGTGAGTATGAACGGATTTTATTAATAATCTAATCACACACACACACACACACACGCACACACACACATATATATATATATATATATATATATATATATATATATATAATTTTTATTAGGACTATGAATTACACTGACAGATGAAACAGCACTAAAAAAAAAACAAGGTTTCTACTTGAATATATACGCATTCCACTAAATTTTAAACATTTAATAATATAATTTGATATTGTATGTATGGCGATTTTCTAGCCGTAATATTGATGTGTCACAAGACCGAAATTATGGGGTTCTCAGTGAGGATCAAACACAATAGTTTTATATAGTTCTAACTGTTCTTGCAGGACAGGCTTCTTAACAATCATACGACATCAATGTGCCCTAAATTTATGCATGTGTACATGTATAACGTATCTTTAAGCGCAAACAGTTCTATATTCAATGTATATTTACGAAAGAACTCGTCAAAAAAGATATAAATTATACAAAGTGAAAACAATAGTATACATGTAATTAATCTTTCTTGGCTGAAACCTAAAATTGGTCCAAAAGTTTTATGAAAGATTCTTACCTGCATAACCATAATATCGATGATGATCAAAAAACATGTACTCGCATAGTGAGGGTATAACAATGGGTTCGCCGCTTTGTTGTACTTTATCTAAATTCCTACACGACTCATAAAATTATGTGGTATTCATTCAAGGAAAAACCTCAAAGAAAATGGAGAAACATTAAAGAAACGATTCAGGAAAACTCTGCTCTGTACATTACCTATAAACTTAACATTTGAATGACCCCCAACTCGCCTAGCCTTGAGGTTTTGGTAGACCTGAACGTTTATTATTTTTTATATCTCATCATAAAAATTCAAGAACTTTATCTTCTTAATTACTAAAATCGATCTCTTCAACTGTAAAAAACAGCAACTGAAAGAAAAGATCATCTAAACTTATTTATAAATGGAACTTTGTCTGTGTGCGTGTGTGTGTGTCCGTTACCTATAAACTCCGAAACGGCCTGAACCGATTTCCTTGAAAATTTACACAGTTGTACTGTAAGCATCTGCGAGTGTTCTTAGCTTAGGTTTTGTGTCGAGGTACACCCAATAAATATCGAAAATCGATAATCGAAATAATTGGGTTAGATATGGAGTGGTCCAATTTTAATCAAATTTGATACATTCGTAGACAAAGACATATGAAACGATATTCAGAAGATTCAAGGTTGCAGTTCTTACAATAGTGCAGAAAATCGATAATATATAATATATATATATATATAATATATAGATATATAAAAAGCAAGGTACCGGGCCTGATCAAAATCAGTTTTTCAGCCCTTTTATTTTAGTTTTTGCTTCGGGTTTGGCTCTAAGTAGGTATAATTGTAGTTCTTAGTCTCAACCATGATAATATCTACTCAGAGGACTTATTTAGCCTTCGAAATTCAGTTTACGACGAAAAAAACTTATTTGATATCAATACCAGGAAATCCAAATTTGACTTCCATCCATTCATTTTCCTTTCTGTCTACGGTTTCGCTTTAACTGGAAACAGCTATTGCTTTTTTAGTCTTTCGTGCCAACGTCCAAAGAGTCTAAGCTCCAGGACCATGGATTAGTTTTAAAGCTTCCATTACACCCGAGCAACGCCGGGCTATACTGCTAGTTAATCTATGAAAGAAAGAACTTGTTTTTTTTTTTACATACGTTGTTAATATAAGCATAACAAAACAAACGCTTGTCAGATATTTCCCTGACTATATTGTCATTCATTAAATAATATTAGTCTTAGGAATTTTTAAAAAAAAATCAGTAACCAAACAAATTTTTTTTTAATCATATCATCCCAAGCAAGGCAGTCCACTGCCACTATAGCGCATGGGGATACAGAGAGCGATTGGGTATAGGAAATGTCAGAGGGATGGTGATAGACGAGTTAGGAGGTACGTAGGGAGAGCGTTGGAGGCAATGGGTGCGAGTTAGTGTGTTAGGAGGTGTTTATTGATCTTACATTTAAACTCTTGGAGGTTGTAGCCGTCGGGGAAGCAATCATGCGGAAGGGAATTTCCACAGGCGGGAAGTGCGAGAAAAGAAGCTGTTGGAGTAGAAATTGCGGTTATATTTCATCGGTTTCACTGAAAAGAGGTGGGACCTATTTGCCAATCTACTATCTCGTGCAAATTCACATCTAGGGGGCATCAGTGATTTAAGTTCATCCGAGCAGAAGCCGTGAAAGTACTTATAGAAGAGGCACGGGGAAGCCACGTCACGCCGGTGAGAGAGTGACTGCAGGCAATCAGCTAAGTCGGTATCGATCATATTACAGATTCTCCGTTGCATTTTGTCAAGAAGCCCGAGGAGAATAGAAGGGGCACCCGTTCAGATGTGGCAGCAGTATCCAATACACAGGCTGACGGTGAGATTTATATATGTGCAGGATAGATTCAGGCGGAAAGAATTTCCGGGCCCTACACAGAGAGTCGACTTTCATAGCAGCGGTTTTAGCAGTGGATTCGACGTAGTCATTCCACTTGAGGTCCGCTGAGAGTGTCAGGCCAAGCAGGCGTAGTGATTTACTCTCTGGGAGGCAAGCCTGTTCCATGCTAATTGTGGGGAGGTGCGGTTGTCTGTGGTGGTTAATTGACAGCAGCTTCGTTTTGGAAGAATTGAATTTTACGAGCCATTTCTTACCCCAATCCACCACGGATTGGAGGTCCTTTTCAAGCTCGTCAGCGAGGTTCGCCTTGTCACCAACACCAGATTTTTGATCGAGGCGAGAGTAAACTGTGGTGTCATCAGCGTACATACCTACTTTGGATGTTATGGCATCGGGGAGATCGTTGATGTAGATTAGAAAGAGCGTATGACCTAAGATAGAGCCTTGGGGGACACCCGCTTTGTAGGATAGTTCTGAGAGGCATGTCCGTTCAATACCACCTTCAGAATGCGGTTAGAGAGGAATGACTGGATTAGGTCCAACAATAAATTTATTCTGTAGTGTTTGTTAATAAACAGAAAAGTAGAACGAACTTTTTGGCCAAGCTATTATTATAACTAGATGCACTTTAAATATAAATTCGACAAAATATCCATCAAAATTATAATTCACCAGTTCGTCGGACATCATTTCAATAGGTTCCTTAATTTTACCATTTACTACGAAATGTTTAAACCATCTAACTAAATTTTTACTAATAATTTCGAAGCTCAAAAATAAAAATAAAATGAAAAATAGAACCAGATTTCTGTTGAAATCTCTGAGGCTTTCCTTCATCTCTGAGGAGATTGTCTAGGACAGATATCACAAAACAAACCAGTATTATTTTCTTTGTTTCTAACAAAATTGTTGAATCCTCTTCTTTTATTATCCTTACTCGTTACTCAAGTTCTCTCTTTCTATTTCAGTCCCAGGGACCCGTTTCGTCCTCGTTAACTTTATCATATTTTATCTATACTTCTGTATTAAGCTATTGTTCGTACTATTTTCCTTATCTTTACTGCCATGTATATGTCGTTTCGGTCGTAGTACGCTTCGACCTTCTGGTCCCAAGAATTTCGACCCCCCTTATAACGATCTCTGGGGTATGTCATTCTCATTCCATGTGCAATGATACTTCTGGTAGTCATGTAATTATCTCCCTTTCATTTAACTCTCTAAGTTGTTTGTTCACCACTGCTGTAGCCTGATATTGAACTGAATTTTGATATCAGTTATATAAGTAGATCATTCTCTTGCAAATTTAGGAAATAAGTTTGGCTTATATTTTATCGTATTTAATATTCAATATTGTTAAAGAAAGCAAAAATTTACAAATTGTTTATGTCTGGTTCTATAGAAGGATCCTGAGGATATCATAGACCGAACAAGTGAGTAACGACCAGGTTTTGAAGAGAATACAAAGACGTAATGAGGAAATAGGGATTAGAGAATCTGATACTCACAGTAATGATAAAGGAAAAGGAAGACAGGGAAAAGAATGCGTGGAAATCTTGAGAAGAAAATGAACAGTAGAGCATGATTTGGGCGAAATAAGTTAGGACATACAAGGGATAGGAGGAGGTAGAGAGTTATTATCGCCTACTTCCTGATTAGACCCAGCATATACAAGAAAGAAGATGGCTGTTTACAAAAAACATGGAAGATATTTCCACAGGTTGTGAAAAGTAACTATTAGGATAGAAATTACGGTTACATTTGTCTATTTCACAGTTAAAACGATAAGACAGAGTCTTCTGCCTCTATGTGCCTTGTCATTTCAGGACTTAGGCGATGATGTCTTTCCACGTCTCCTATCTCTGGTGACTATAAGCACGCCTCTCCCGTTACACCATGCAACCCTCGTTCTGCCATCCACCTGCTCAGGTCCTTCAAATAAGTTATCCGCTGATTTCCCCTGTCTCTTTTTCTCTCTACCTGGCCTGTTAGTATCAGGTTCTCCAGGTCCTTTTCCTCATTGCATGTCCCAGGATGTTTAACTGTCTCTTCCTGATCCTCAGTATTAATTTCCTTTTCGTTTCCATCATTCCCAAAACCTCGTCATTGCTCACATGCTCGATCCATGATATTCACAGTATCCTTCTGTAGAATCACATTTCAGTTGCTTCAAGTTTTTCCTTCATCTTTAATAATATTGTCCAGTATTCACTGCCATATTGAAGAACTGGCATTACAAAGCAATCCAGTACTGTCTTCTTTATTTCTAGCGAAAGTTTCCTGTTTCTTAATACTTTACTTAGTTTTTGGGGATGCGTCCTTCGCGATGACTTCGGATCTCTGTGTCGCACTTTCCGTCTTCTGTTATAACACTTCCCAAGTATTTACATTTTTGTATTTGCTTGATTTTAGTATTCCTCACCTGTATTTAGCATTTTGCGCTGCTGTTTTTGATGATGACCAGGCATTCGATTTTCTTGCAGTTTATTTCTAGTCCTTTTCTTCATTCTTTTCATCTACCTTCTGTAGGAGATCTTTTAGTCTTCTTTTCCGTGTCTGCAATCAGTACTGTATCATCTGCGTACGTTATGTTCTTCAAATTGTGGCCTCCGATGAAAAATCTTGGCATAACATCTAGGGTCCTCAGAATAGTCTCGCTGTACAAGTTGAATAGATCCGGTGAAAAGACACATGGGTGTCTTACGCCCCTCTCTATCTTTGTATATCTGCTGATTCCGTTACCTGTCCGTATGCAGGCAGAGTTAATCGTAGTAACAGCCATGAAAATATTTAGAGAAAAGAAATATAGAGGCTACATCACGACGATGGGTAGGAGAGTTATCTCTCGTAAGTTTCGGGTCAAATGTAGATCAAATATGGATCCTGAATCCGAGAGAAGGATAAGATTAAAAAATACCGTTCCCGTATGTATTTTTAGCCGTATGGTAAAAAAACTAAATGTTACTGTTATAACCTGAAAAAGGAAAAAGGCGATTAAAGTTTCATAGACGCACGTGTTAACGGCATGTATGTGTGTACTGCTTATCTGATAGTGAGAATGCCATGTGTTTGAGTGTGCAGAGGAGAAAAGTGAAATCGATTCTCATTGGTTTCGAATGATTTAAATAATGATAAATATAATAGTTAACTACTTAATTGTGATTATTTTTTAAATAATTATTAATTTTTATGGACACGACACCGTAACTCTATCATTATTTTTATTTGAGTATTTCTTTATGGCAAAATGACAAAAATCATAATGCCAGACCAGTAACGATAATATAACAAACCCTTGAATAATTCATATTATTGCTGTCTTGCTTCTCGAATGTTTCCACTTCAAAAGAGAGAAATGTTTTTGCAATAGGATTTTCAGATATGTATTTACTCATATTATTCCCAATTATGCCAATATGCGTTTATGTTATCAGTCGGTTTTGCATTGAATCGCGATTATTATAATGACTTATGATATTTTGGCCTCTACGCATGTTTTTTTCTATAAAACTATCACTGGCGAAAATAAAAAGACATTCTTTAGTAAACGAAAAACTTTCATGGTCCATTGAACATTGACCTTGTGAATTTTAGTTCATTTGTATCATGAGTTGCGTAATTCGATTACGCAACCTTTTTTCAGTGGAGTTTTACTTCCTTATAATCAAACCATACAGTAATTATCAATGTTTATTTATTTTTATATTTCTGATACATCTTTAGTTGTTTGTGATTGATTTCTTAACTTCTCGTTTTAAAAATCTATATAAATAAAATACAGTGTGCGATGGATAAATTATCGTATAAATTAAACAAAAATAAAAAATAACACTGGCACCTTATTTTAATAGATATATTTACCAAAATTACACAAAATATCTTGAAATGCTAAAGAGTAAATTTATTTAATAAATTCGTCATTGGCTTCAAACAGGCCCTCGGAAAACTTCGTAATCTCTTGCGTCTTTTCTAGACGCTCTCCTTGCTTCTGTAGTTAAATGCTGCCATAATCTTTACGTTTAGTTCATCATTAGTGTTACGAGGATTTTTGTTAGTCTCTTGCTCAACTGCGCCTAAGTTAGGTACCCAAATTAAAGGGGTGACGTGGTATCAAACATTGACTAGCACCCATAACTGAAATCTCCTTCGTGTGCATCATACATAGGGTCTTTCAGCAGGCACCCTCTTGATCCAGGGCAGCACTACCTCCTCAAGTCACTTGATGTAGGCCCCTGTGTCGAGTCTGACATTCTGTAGGAGATAAAAGTTAAATAGTAATCATTTCAAACATCCCGATTTTAACTGTATATGTCCTTCTCTATGGCATCGAATACTGGACAATCTCCTCAAAAATTAAGGAAAGCCTCAGAGATTTCAACAGAAATCTGGTTCTATAGAAGGATACTGAGGATCCCATCGACCGAACAAGTGATTTTTGGAGAGAATGCAAAAGAAAAGGAAACATATTTAACATGAGATTTGTTGATCTCTTGCTTAACTACATAATAATCAAGAGAGTTGCAGTTTGGGAAGTTAGCAGCCATGACTGGAATCTTCTGCTTGTGTGGTATAGTGCAGAGTCTTCTTGCCATACATAGGTTCTTTCAGCAGCCACCCTCTTGATCCAGGATATCACTACAACCAGCAATATATCATCCAAGTCTTTCCAAATTCTCAGCACTGTTTTTAGATTGGAACCCAAATCTACTGAAATGGTATTATTGGAGCTTCCGGTGCGATTGCCAAGCAGAGCAGTATGCAACTTCCAAATTTCTGGCAGAATTGCATCATGGTGCTCTTTTTCTTATAGACGTTGCCAAGTTGATTCTACTCAACTGTAAATTCGGCAAAATTAAAAACAACGCGCATATGCGGCATTAAAATATGACATGGCGATAATTTGCCCATCGCATACTGCATTTACACAAAATTAGCAAAGTGAACTGTATAAGTTTCTCTACTCCAACTTTTCTGTCTTATTTCTTCTAGTCTTGAATGGGAGTCACGCAGATACATTTGTCTTTTAAGCGTTTGTCTTGTTTCAACTTGGTCTTGAAGTAGCTTCTGTCATTCTGTTTCAAATCTTTTTTTCCCGAGATCGTTTTCCTTTCACTGTTACATTAAGATAACTTGTTTAACGTGAACTCACATTGGATGTGCGTTGTGGTGCAGTGGATATCGACTCGGAATGACAAATCGGGGAGCCGAGTTCGAATTCCCGTTGGATTCCTTGCATTCACTTACGCACAAATACTCTTGGGAAAGGTATTAATCAGTTCCTTCTCTCTAGTTATGGGTTAATAATAGGACAGATTGGTCGGCAACCAATTGACAGCAGAAAGCAGTGGCAACCTACTGCAGAAAAATCTTCTGTCCAGTCGGTCATGTCTCTTTCGAGACGTGATCGCCGAAAGCTTGTATCATGTATGGCACTTAACTGAATGATATTGAGCAAAAAGTGGTTTATATAATACCAGATGTAATTAATGAATCGTAGATACCACTAAACGTATGACATATATAAAATAACGGATTAATTGAACGATCCATAGGCCTCTATTTTAGTCGTGATTTCTCTATGTCCGGTATATTGAATCTCGATATATATTTTGCAGATATTTGTTTCATTGCATCTCACTATTAAAATTTTCTAACAATTGAATTTATTTTTAACGGCACGAATGCATTAGTTTAATACATTTAGCTTGCTGGAGATTCTTTTTTTTTCTTTCTACTTTCTGCCTGAATATGATTCTCAGTTTTTCTTTCGCTCAATATAAAAAAAATAGCAATCAGTATTTAGAAGTTTATTGATATTAATATTTAATTTTGACCCTTTATACTCAATCGACATGACTTCGCTAAATCGACTACACATTTTTGTTTTTATTTTTTTAAATTTTCCGTCTTTTCAAAAAGGTTTTTGATATGCGTCGGTTTCCATAATTTTCTCCCCTGTCTACATGTAACCGCTAATTTTGTGTAGCGGCATCTGTTTACATTGGCTTATACAAATTCTTCTTTCATGCGACAACATTTTTATTCTGTTACTTGCACGATTGAAAATTTAATTTGCAAACCTGCATTAACTGTGTTTCCAATCTTTTTCATTTCCTATGTGTCGTGTTCAAACAGGTCATAGCCGTTGAAGACTCACAACAATTTACTGGCTTTGTATTGCAAGAAAACCGAATGCATGGTCATCAGTAACAAGAGCAGCCCAATAGTCCAAATACAGGTCGGGTATACTGGAATCAAGCAGGTACAAAAGTTTAAATACCTGGGAAGTGTTATAACAGAAGACGGAAAGTGCGACACAGATTCGAAGGCGAATTGGCATGGCGAATGAAGCATTCCAGAAGTTGAGTAAGGTATTAAGAAACATGACAATTTCGCTAGAAACTAGGAAGAGAGTAATGGATTGCTACGTGCTGTCCGTCCTTCAATATGGCAGTGAATACTGGACAATATCACCAAAGATGAAGGAAAAACTTGAAGTAACTGAAATGAGGTTCTACAGAAAGGATGCTGAAAATATCATGGATGAAGCATGTGAGCAATGATGAGGTCTTGGAAATCATGGAAACAAAAAGGAAATTAATAGTGAGCATCAAGAAGAGACAGTTGAAGTTCCTGGGATACGCAATGAGGAAGGAGAGCTTGGAGAACCTGATACTAACAGGCCAGATAGAGGGAAATGTGGAAAGCCATGACCGCCTACGTCCTGAAGAGACAGTGGACATAGAAGAAGAAGACCTCTTATTAAATGCAGTATTTTGTTATCTCTCCTAATCCGCGTTCTTCTCACAATTTACACAGACTTTTTGGTTATGTTATACGTTATTTTTTATTTCTTTTTTGCATTCGATATATCCTGTAAGTATCAAATTTTCTAAGCCCCTCTCCTCATTATGTACCCAAGAAATATCAGTTGTATCAATGTTAAGTATAAATGTCTTTATATTTGTTTATATTTTTATCAGACTTTGTCATTTCTTTATTATTATCAAGTGAGAAAGCAAGTAGTCGACAAAATGGTACTAAGGTCTAAAGATATGAAGCCCAATTTTGCCATCATAGCATCCAGATTTATATCAATATATCAAACACATGCAGCACAGCCAAATGTGTAAATAAGGTTACAATATCTCATAAAAGCAGCGCATAACTTTGCAGATGGAAACCAATCTGGATCCTCTTAGACTGTAAACGATTGAAGGTATTCACAAATTTCTGTATGATGGCTTTTACTTTTTAGAACTATATGTCTCCAAAGGGATATGATCGCCCAAGCGTGTATCACTTATGACACTTAAATGACTGACTGAATATGGAATGAGGGCTTGGAGAAGCTGATACTCACGAATCGAGACGGAGAGAAACAAGGCTAAGAAACGCATGACATACTTGACTGATTTGAACAGATGAATGGTAGAGCGGGATTGAGTAGGAAAACAGAAGAAGGGCTATTAAGAATGACAAGGGATAGAGAGATGTGGAAGGCCATTATCGCCTACCTCTTGAAGAGACATAGCTTATAGAAAAAGAAGTTTTATTCTAAAGTTCATTAATTAAAAAAATAAAGAAACAGAATTGGCAGTATGGTTATTTCTCACCAGACATTCTTGAGGAACGTCATTCATCTTAATGCTTTGCCAAATTCTCCAAGAAATCCAGATTTTTAAGACTGTAATCCTATTCAGCATGTTTTTTTTTCTTTTTGGTGTGTCGTGAATCTTCGACAGTCGTTGCCAAAAAGTAGCACCATGCTATGGCTATTTAACATGTTATCTTCTGTCTAGATGAATTGAACAGGAATTGTAGTTTCTTCTTCTTTGTACTCTGTCCTTTCAGGAGGTAGGCGATCATGGCTTTCCACATCTCCATATCCCTGGTGGCTCTTAGCACGCTTTCTCTTGATACACCACGCATCCACCTGATCAGGTCCTTCAAATACGTTATCCGCTGCTTTCGCCTGTCTCCTTTTCCCTTTATCTGGATGTTAGCATCAGGTTCTCCAAGCCCTCTTTCCTCATTGCTTGTCCCAGGAACTTTAGCTGTCTCTTCTTGATGCTCAATATTAATTTTATTTTAATTTTCATCCTTTCTAAAACCTCATCATTGTTGACATGCTTCATCAATGCTATTCCTAGCATCCCTGATGATATTGTCCAGCATTCACTGTCATATTGAAGAACTGATATCATACAGCAATCCAGTATTATGTTTCTAGCGAAATTGTCCTGTTTCTTAATACTTTGCTTAACTTCTGGAACGCGTCCTTGGCCATGCCGATTCGCCTTTGGATCTTTGTGTTGCACTTTCCGTCTTCTGTTAGAACACTTCCCGCGCATTTAAATTTTTGTACCTGCTTGATTCTAATATCCCCCACCTGTGTTTTGCATTTTAGGCTGACTTTTTTGCTGATAACCAAGCCATCGGTTTTCTTGCAGTTTATTTGTAGTCCTTTCATGTCGCTCTCTTCAGTTACTTTCTGTAGGAGGTCTTGTAGTTTCCTTTCCGTGCTTGCTGTCTGCACCGTATCATCTGCGTACTTATGTTGTTTGAATTGTGACCTCCAGTGACGAATGCCGCTTAATCAACAAAAATATGGCTAGAATAAAAAGGAAACAAGTCTAAACTTAACATCAATATTCATTCAAAACTCCAAGACATGTGGACGAACCTACAACAACAATATATTTATAATGCACAACTTGTACAGCTAATCGTCCATAATATGAGTTCGACTTCATTTGAAGTAAAACCAATGTCGCATTTCGTCAAACGCAAGGTTTAATAAATAACGATAAATAACGACACGAGCTTGAAATGGGATGATGTTGTGCGATAATTTTTTACAGACAAATAGTGATAAAGAGGTGTACAACTAGGATGTGTCTTCTCACTGGTATTATTCAAACTATAAAGTGAAGCGATTCTGAGAAAATTAGATATCATACCAGGAATCATTATTAGCGGTCCCAATCTTACCATCATAAGATGTGCAAATGACACAATGTTGATTGCAGATAGAGAAAGAAAACTACAATGTAGTGAGGAAAAATCAGAAGAAAGAGCTAAACGCCAACTGCTAGAAGGCAGAATATATGGTTGATCAGTAAAAGAAAGGGTCCACCATGAAAATCACAAATGCGGTATGCTCAAATCAAGCAATTACAACAATTAAAATGTCTGGCGAACGTTATAACACAGTAAGAAAGTGCGATGTCAAATTCAGAATAGTGTTGGAAAAGCAAAAAATGCCTTTCAAAGACTAAAAAAAGTATTATGAAACAAAGAGAAAATTACTTAACTCTTACGTAATTTAGGTACTCTTATATGTCAGGGGATTTTAGAAAATTTCCTCGCAACAGAAGAAACCTGAGGTAGAAGAAATGTGGTTCTGCAGAAGGATACTGAGAATGCATGGCGGAAAGATGTGAACAACGGCGAAGTTTTAGAATATACAGTAACAAAAAGAAAACGACTTCAAACACAACTAAAAAAAAGACATGATCACCCACGTGTGTATCACGTATGGCGGTTAATTGACTGAGTGACGTTTAAATAATCAATTATACTGCTTTTTTAATATGCTGTCTTATCGCGTGATGAAAGAGAAAACAAAATGAGTCTATTTAAAAAAACTGTTAATATTTAAATTGTTAATAAAGATAAGGGGTACGGAATAAATATTCGAATAACTTTTTCGCTATTATCAAATATGGTTTTGTTTTGTTTTTACTTTTAAATGAATGTATGTTTTTATGTATGTATCATGAGCTAAAAGAATGTCTTTATTTTCAAAACACAGTCAGTACATTGTGGCTGTTTTCATAGGTGATATTATTTAGTGTTGTTTTTTTAAATGTTATTAATGCTTTCAGTATTTTTAGCCTTTATTTACATATGTATGAAGTTGTTATATTTTTATTTTCTACGACTATATATATATATATATATCAGCATGCAGTGTGGGTATAGAAGAATCCAAAGGAGTATCCTTTACATATAATGGTAGGACAACTCTCTACGAGAGCTCTAAACATATATGCATATAAATACATATAGAGTAAATATAAGAAAAATTAAGACAGACGCGTTATTTCATGGTAATTCGGAATTATAGGCCTATTTCAGGCGAGCCATCTTCAGCTTCCGTCTTTATTCAACAAAGGATTCTACATGAATTATATATATATATTATACTAATGCTACCTATCGGTATATGTAAAAGTATAATTTAACTTATATCAATGTAAACAGAATTTCTGACAATATTAATCCTTTCGAAGAATAATTATTGAAAAAGAAACCATAATATTATTCGAACGTTAAGTCTGAGTTTTATGATGTCTCACTCTAATGTTAGTTATATTAATTAAATAATGTCGATTTAGGCATATATATTCTGTGAAGTGATAAATCATATAATTGTCAGTTAAGATCTATAAGTGCTATGAGCATAATATTTCTGATTATATTATACATATACACAGATGTGTGTGTGTACGTCTGGGCGTGTGTGTATCTGTGTGAGTGTGTGTAGGCAAATTCGCTCTTTTTCCAAATACGCTGAAGAGACTGTCTTTATTGCCATTTTTGGCGGAACCATGCTGTTTTTTTTTCTCATGTAAGATGAGTTCAACTTTACTGCATCCCGAAGAGGATATTACTCATTTATTTTGACCTTGTGTTCGATAAGTCTGATGAGAAAGATTTATTTTTAATTATTTCACTGCAAGCAAAGACATAATGTTACGACGACTCTTGGAGGGCTGGTGCTTCAGAGTGTGAAAGAAAATGAGAAAACTCAGAAGAGAAAATAAAAGAATCTTCAAGAAGAAAGTTAATGGGGACTGATGTTACATTTTATACTCTTAAAAATGTTACCCTGCACATTTTTGTGTCGGGTAGGGAACCAAATCATCTCTCAGATACGTCTCTGTCCTCAGAGTGCGGCCCAGTTGTAGATTTGTCCGCGAGTTGCATCTGAGAAAAATTACACTGATAGATGCTTGGTCCCGGTGGAACAGTGTCCCACGGCCGCGCCACCTCCCCATTGCAGCAAAGGGATGGACCAGGTGCTCGTCACCGGGGCCAGCTCAACCGGCGGTTGAGGGGACAGGGAAACTTTTGTCCCTGTCCCTACCTTAAAAAAAAAAGTGTGACATCTCGCTCAAGAAACAGCGTTGTGTTGCTTTCCTTTTAGTTTTGGTTTTTGTTTTTGTTTTGGTTTTTGTTTTGTGTTTTGTTTTTTGATTAACGGCATGTCAGCTCATTCTTCTTCTTCTTCTTCTTCTTCTTCTTCTTCTTCTTTTCTTCTTCTTCTTCCGTGTGCCCTGTCGTTTCAGGACGTAGGCGATCATGGCTTTCCACATCTCCATATCCCTTGTGGTTCTCAGCAACCTTTCTCCTGTTACATCACGCAACCCTCGTTCCGTCAACCACCTGCCCAGATCCTTCAAATATGTAATCCGCTACTTTCCTCTGTCTGTTTTTCCCTCTATCTGGCTTGTTAGTATCAGGTTCTCCAAGCCCTCCTTCCACATTGCATGTCCCAGGAACTTTAGTAATCTCTTCCTGATGTTCAATATTAATTTCCTTTATGTTTTTATCCTTTCCAAAACCTTATCATTACTCACATGCTCGATCCATGATATTTGAAGCATCCTTCTGTAGAACCACATTTTAGTTACTTGGAGTTTTTCTTTCATCTTCGATGATATTGTCTAGCATTCACTGCCATATTGAAGAACTGACATCACATAGCAATTCAGTACTCTCTTCTTTGTGTCTATCGAAATTGTCCTGTTTCTTTACTCAACTTTGCTCAACTTCTGGAACGCGTCCTTTGTCGATGCTAATGTACATTAAATGCCAAAATATATATTTTGTTAGAGCTTAAGTATATTTTTTCTTTTACAAAAAAAATTTAGCTTTAATTTTACAAAAATATTGCTTGTAACTTTTCTGTTATTTAAACCTTTTTTTATTATTTTTCCAGTAGGAATTATAATGCAAATGAGAAAAAATATATACTCGGTGATCTAAACTAATAGTGATGATAACTGAATCTGAAATGACTGATTCTAAAATTGGAAACTTGTAATAATTGTTCGTGAAGATCGGATGAAAAGCTGTTTTGCATCCATCACATTTTTTGCGATATGCATAATTCACGTGGTTGAGTGTTTCGAACGTTCGCTTTCTGGGCCACGAGAATCTGGTTTGAATCTCTCTATCGTCGATTTGTCATGAAGGTGTCTTCTTGTTGTTACCCTGAAAATAATTCTACACCTTGTGAAGGAATTTTGGTAGACGAAACTATCTGGGAATTGTCAATAATTGTGCTAGCACGAAGTAACAAATCATCGTGACTGAGGGTTTGAACGTGTTGGCTTTGTTCAGACTTTTGATGATGCAAGAAAAAGCGCTCTCGCCAAGAAACTGTAACTAAGATCCACTCAACATAGTTGCAGTATCAAACACGTGTAGGCTGTGTTAATGTTGAGCAAATACAAATGTGTCTGTGCAGGCGTCTACTACAGGGATTAGCTAAACGGCCCAACCATTGTAATTCAGGTTTCATTTGGTGCAACAATCCGTTCATCTTTTTTTAAAGAATTTCCATGAATTGCAAAATATCAGACATTTTTCATAGGAATTTAAAGCTGTACTCGTTCTCTGTTTATTGAATACACAACGTAAGTAGCAGTTACCGTAATCATATGGAAAATCAATCAAAATAATTTAAGGCTGAATAAAAATTCTATGAGATTAATACGTTTTGCCTTTAAAATGGGATGGGAAGATTTTGCATTGATCTAATATATAGTTTTAAAAAAATGTACCTAGTATCATAATAAAAATGGCAACAGACTACACCCAACACAAGCTTTGTATTATTTCTACGAACCTTTTTATAGCAATAGGCGGTTTCTGAAAACACATGTCTCATTCAGATTGTTCCTATGAGCGAACAGGTTGCTGTGACGAGGGCTGGCTATAAATAACCGTCATTGTCGGGTAGTAAAGATGAGTTGTGACAAGTAGCAATTATGTATTGAATGAATAACATCTATCATGTGAAACACACCACTTACTCGCGTTCTATTCTCTGCGTTGGTGCACACACAAAGAAATAGGCACACACATGTACACACACCCAAGTGCATCTATACTGAAAGGAATATAAATAAAAGAAAAATATTTTCTTTCAGCATCCGGGCGTCTAAAATGACGCGGTATTAATCGAGCTGATCGTGCCACTCATTACTAATGAGATATTATCACTGCCTAGACCCAATTTGTGTCTCTATATCGGGAAAAGGTCAAGTTGAGTTAAAATATTTTTTTCTAAAAACAAACACGCCCCTGTATTTGCAAGTTTGGTAGCTTTATTTTCTTACCTCTACTTAGCAATTGACGTGAAGAGCTGATCTCTTAATATTGCCTCAAGACCCAATATTCTGTTATGTGCCGAATCTCTTAAGGATGTGATCTACCATAGCTTCTCCATCTTCCTTTACTTTGCAACTCTGAACTATGTCTGTCAGCTTACTATTCTTCCTAGACAATGTTTCGCCAGCCATTTTTATATAAACAAGTTGGCTGTTACACTTACCTCTTCTGCCAATTCAGCTGTCGTTATGTCCTGTGAGTCTCATATTATCCAAGCTCTCTTACTTGTATATGTGTCGCAGAAACTTTAACTTGTATCCGTAGGGATAGGGTTAATGTTGCTTTGATTCGGCTTTGTGTCATACTTAACCGAATTCCCTACAGCTTACACGATTTATGCAGGATTATCATCATCATAAAGTTGGTGGGCAGCAGAAAGGTTGGATTTGTGTGGAATAGTGTGGAGTAGTGTTCATATATCCTGAAAAGGAATGCAGTGTAAATAGATCAGTTGAAGAATGGTACTCAACACCAGTAATAAGGTATAACAGATTTATTGTACTAAGGTACAATTAACAATAATACACATATAGGCAAGCAATGGGTTGGAGCGGAAAAGACTATCGAATAGTGAATGCCTTCGAATAAGACCTTCCCTCTTCGTAAAGCTCGTTACCGTCTTTTATCAGGTAGAGCATTCTATTCTCGGGGGATGGCAGGATGTTTCAGTATAACAAGTGTAAGAATAAAAATATACATTTCATGTTAAAATAGAAATTTATTAAAAGGAAATGAATAACAAGAATTCGTAGAAATTAATATTCAATTAGAAAGTTAAAGGTATCACGATTTGTAGAAAAATGTTCCTAATAGTAATTGTTGAAAGAGTATATGCGTACGTACGTATGTATGTATGTATTCAGTAGGAAAGTTTTTGGATGGAGAAGAAGAAGTAAAAGGAATCAGTACACGGGAAAGAAGGAGAAACAGAACAAGGTGCGACCTGACCTTATCTACGGGTCGATTTGAAGTTGAAGTTACATTTTATTTTTGTCTTTCTCGCTGCTTCAATCTGACTGACTGACTGACGCTGATCGGGGCCATTTTATTGCCATTAGATTTTTTGCCCAAATTCGCGAAGTCCTCAAGTCATGCAAGTCGTTCCCATTGGTCAAAAATCAATTTAACACCTACTTGCAAATTCTGGTTTCGACTTTTTCTTTAAGCATATGCTCAATCCTTTCTCTATTTGGCAAAACAAACATTTCACACGTCATTGTGAATTTTTGTAAAAGTGAAGAAGGTTGATTTTAATTCTTCATTTCTTAACCGTATAAAATGTCTCTTGCGGACAATACGCAAACATTTAATTTTTTTCCCGCTTTACCTAAAAACGTTTTCGTTCCTCAGATTTTCCGTTATTTATTCTGCACAACCACATCCCTGTTGTCTCAACACTCTTCTTAATCTGTGAAGAAAATTGTCTAGCATTCATCGCCACGTTGAAAAGATATTACATAAAACTTTAATATTCTTATCTTTGTTTCAAACGTAATTTCCTGTTTGTTAATATTTTGCCTATTTTTTAAGGTTAGCATCATTTGCTATTCAAATGGTATTTGAATTACTTTTCATATTTTCTATCATCTCTTATAACACGTCCCAGATATTTAAATATCGATACTTGCTTTATTTTGGCGACTTCAATTCGTAGCTCGCGTTTTAAGCTGTCGCCTCTGCTAATGAAAATACATACTATCTCAAAACTGAGATGTCTTTTATTCTTTCTTTCATTTATAGCATTGTTTAGAAGTACTTGCATTTGTCTTTATGTATCTGCCACTAACACAAGTGTATTTTACGTTGTTAAAATTGTATACACTAGTAATAAATTCTAGTACAAGTTTCTTAGCATCTGTAGGAGGCCTACTTGGGTACTGTTCCCGAGAATATGCGAAGCCTTGGGAAAATCTATATAATCTTTATTATTAATTCATAGAGATCATGTGCGGTGTTACGAAATAAAATATTTGTGTGGGGTAAATATTATATAAACTTCCTATACACATGATAGTATTATAATTACTGAGCGTAATATATTTAAAAGACAAAAAAAATCAAGTTGTATTATTTATTTAAAAAAATATAACAGTAATGATTTCATACAAATGACACTGATAAACTCAGTACAGATGTCACGTATAATGACCATTAAGTATTTGTTTAGTTTTCAGTCTCACAGAAAAGCCTGGGTACTGAAACAGCATCACCCTTCTACCTAGCTTCGTTGATACGAATAGGACGATATATATATATATATATATATATATATATATATATATATATATATATATATATACACGCTTGTTTTTGCTATTAGCTTGTGTAAATAGATGGTCAGCTATTGACTTGGATGGATAGTATTGGAGTAGATATTGATTAGAGTTGAGAATAACAGGAGTTGGCGGGAGAACCATTATCTTTTACGAAGTATAGAGAGGCTCATAGAAAAGAAGAAGAAAAGAAGAAGAATACATGGCTTTTCATTTTTCTCTATCTCTCACTTTCTCTAAATCATTCACTCTCTCTCTCTCTCTCTCTCTCTGGTTCTGGGTAAGATGGTAAACTACATCCGGCAGCAAGGCTTCTGATTGGAAGGTTGTGAGGAGCACGGAACCACATTTTAATTGCTGTTATTCCCAGGTCCGGAGTGGTAGCACTTGTTATGGTCCCAGCTATGAGCAGATAGTCCCCCCGCCAACCCAAACTGTGATCAAAACAATATGAAAATATAAAAATAGACTTTTATAGAAATATATACATAAAAAAGACTTTTAAAGAAAAATCTACATTTTTGAGGATGTAATCGTCAGGAAAGATTTTTAATCTCATAAATTTCACTTTCGCCGCTTAGGTTCATATCACACACCTTATTCCATATGCCTATACATTGAGTGACTCTTGAGTCTTGTATTGTGTTAAGAATAGTGAAAAAATAGTATTAAGATTAAGTAATATTGAAACAATATAATACTACTAATTTTCGGTATTTAGAATAGCATCCGTTAAAATTTACTGTTCTTTTTTTTTTGCAAAATAAAGATGAGAACAGTGATAGATATTTTTGAGTTTTTTTTTTTATTAAATGATGTCTTCATGGCGGAAGTGATTATGACTCTCCACAATACCTTTAATAAACTGCCACAAAGTATTAGGAAGAATATTGAAGATTTTCCCCGCTGCCTTCTCTACGGCTTATAATTTAAAATTGTCTTTCTCCCAGACTGGCTGCCACCAAAAAACAAATCATTAAACGCGAGGAGACTTTCGCTAGACAAAATGTCTCCGGAGAAATTATCTCCCGTCTTTTTTCTTCGACAATCCAAGAAAGAAAAAAAGAACATTGATTTGCTTAAAGATGATCCGTTCTAAAATTGGACCTGCCAACGTACAAAATTTGACTTCTTTTTATCTTACTGATAATTTTTTTTTTTTTTTTTGTCGTAATGAATTTTTCAGATTATTTTGTTGGAAAAATCGAGATTATTACGCTTCTGACATGGGAACCTGAAGCAAAAGTTAAAATTTGAAATGTTCTATCTCCTGTGGGTTTAATCGCCAAGTGATTTAAAAATTGAAAACTTCAGTTATCTTCAGACTTTATTTCATAAGGATATTAATGATTTCCATAACTTCTGTTATTATTTATTTATTCGTCGAATGGGTTCAATATATCTTTTAGAGAAAGTAACAAATATAACAGTACTCATCACACACAAGCACAAACACATGCTTTACATATATATATATATATATATATATTAATCGTTTCACCCCGGGCAAGGCGTAAATGCCACTGACGTGCGGGGGGGGGGGGGCTACATAACTGAAAGAAAATTAATTAGAGGAGGGAGAAGAGGATTACAAACCAATTAGAAAAAAGCAATAGAAAGATGAAAATGCAGGTGTAATGACAGTTTCAAGGGACGAGAGAAAGGGAAGGATATACGGGGTGGGGGAAGGGCTAGAGTCCAGTGGTTAGTAGATGAGTATTGACATTGCATTTAAATTTCTGGAGGTTGTAGCCGTCAGGAAAGCAATAATATGGGAGCGAGTTCCACAGGCGTGAAGTGCGAGAGAAGAAGCTGCAGGAGTAGAATTGTCGTCTGCATTTGCCTAACTTAACTGTGAATGGGTGGGACCCAGATGCCATTCTGGTTGCACGAGTAAACACCCGTTGAGGAGGCACCAGTGACTTAAGTTCGTCTGAGCAGAAGCCATGAAAGTACTTATAGAACAGACAAAGGGAGGCCACATTTCGTCGGTGGAGAAGTGGCTGTAATCGCGCCGCCAAGTCAGCACCTATCACGTTACTAACTCTCCTTTGGAGCCTGTCGAGAACACTGAGGTGAGCGGCAGTGGCGACTTACCATAAATGGCAGCAGTACTCCATGCAGGGTCGAATGGTAGACTTGCATATATGCAGGATGGATTCAGGCGGAAAGAACATCCTGGATCGACACAGTGACCCAACCTTCTTAGTAATGGATTTAGCTATGGATTCGATGTAGCGGTTCCAGTTGAGATCAGAAAAGATGGTTAGGCCGTATATATATATATATATATATATATATATATATATATATATATATAAATATTCAAATATAAGCATCGTAATGGGGGCGCTAGAGGGTGTCGTCAGTTATGTCATCGCGAAGATCATTAGGGGGTTTCGGGCCTTTCAACATCATACCCCCCTCACCGCGCCGACCCGACCAGAGATGATCAGTTTCTGGCCAACCCTCGATAAGCGCTTTCAGACACTGGAAAATTACGTTTAGGTCCGGTACGAAACCTTGCAAATGCTTCTGATTGGCGACAGTCAGAGCCACTTTCCATTTAGGGGCGAACCGTATATGAGCTCGTCCGAAACATTAATTTAGACGCAGAATTTAGGGAAAATTTGGAATTTGGAATCCATGCACTCTCTTTTTTGATCCACAAACACACATGGTTTTTATATATATATATATATATATATATATATAGGGGCTGGACAAAATAATGGAAACATCTAGAACCATAAAAGCATAATTTTGCAATTTGGTTCAGGAGCTTTTCCCGGTGGGTGCGGAATACCATCTTTCACGATGATAATGCACCATCACATTGCTAAATTGGTAGCTGAATGGCACGAGGAACATTCTAGTAAAGTAGAACATCTTACCAGGCCGCCATAACTCCCATATCTCAGCATTATTCAACATTTATGGTTCATTTAAAAAAACAAATGAGGAGTCGATAACCTCTACAATCATCATTCAAAGAAATGGAGATTGTTTCAGCTGAAAAATGGATGAAAATTCACCTGTAAAAAGTTAAAACTTTCTACGAGTCTGCAGGTTCCTCTTACTGTGTGCATGAGTAAGGATCACCGTAGTGTTGACAAAAATCTGTCCGATATTACCTACATGTTTATGTTTTTCAGAGAAATGTTGTTTAATTGCACTCTGATCAGAATGATGACATGTAAGTCTACGGGAGAACGTGGTTGTAATAAAACCAATATATGTACTGAGTTTTTTATTAGTATCAGAGATGCAATCTCTGAATGGGCACGTAAATTGGTACACTACGTTGGTTTTTTGTAGAGCATTTAGTTATAATAAGAAATAATGTCCGATTAAAAATGAAAATCATTTAGTTCATATATATATATATATATATATATATATATATATATATATATATATATATATAAACATATGTATAATATTGCTACATGTGTCTCAAAGTTATCTGTTAACAACAGACGTATGATCAATTTAATAAAAGATACACTTTCTTTGTGTTTCCTTTTCTCTTTTCTTTTCTTTTTATTTTAATTCCTGTTTAGACTGAGTCATGTCTCAGCTAAGAAAGGCAAAAAAAAATTAGCTTGCTTAGCGACAGACAGAATAACCTCCAAAAATGATAAAAAAATCGGTTACAGCTCACGTGACGTACACTATCACGTGGGATCTTTGCATTGTAATTTTCAGTTTCTCGGTAATCTCCGACCGTACCAAACCGTGACATAATACACTCTCATCATGCACCCATAAACCTATTCCATTACTTGTTTTGTGTAAGAATAAGAAAGTATAATCCCGAAGATCTTGAATCGATTTGATTATTTAATGGGTAAAGGATAAAAGAATGATATACCCGAAGAAATACAAAGTAATATTATATCCAAATAGGTCAACTTACTTTCATCTCGGATGCAATCCAATTTATCGAGAGGAAACAAAATACGAAGATCATTTCACAATCTCATGTCTTACATTGCGGAAGAAAGAACTACCATCTTTTCTACATTCTACTATAACTCTATGAGTTGACCATTATGCATATTTGAACTTTGAAATATATGAAACACGAATGTTTGAACCAAATGTAATATCAGATGTGCTCTTTTATTGATTTTTAATCTGTCTCACCATACGTTTCCCATATATTGTATATTGTTTTATAAAATTGGTCACAATCTTGTGTTTTTTTATTTCTTGGTGCCTATTCGTCAGTTTCTATCTTAGTGAAGACTACATTTTCTTAATTTCCTTTGACCTAGTGTTCATATTTTTACTTGCTGCAAATTTGTTACAATATGTATATATATCCTTAAAAAATCCAGGATAAGATTGATAAATAATCCAAGAGGATCCTAATAATATTGTTTAAATATTAAAAGTAATCCTACAGGGAGCTCAATATAAATTTCATTTAATTTACGGAGCACATATCTAGCTATTTGCCTGTAAATTTAGTGAGGGTAGCTTTTTCAACATATCAACCCCGTTCAATCAAAATATAGAGCGAAATTCTTATGCCGGAAGTAGGGGCTAGCAAAGGATGGGTTGGCGATATTCGTTACTATAGTGTTAAGCCGAGGGGAATCGTAGTGGTAAATTCTCTTTTGGTAGTGGGAGGCATGTTGTTTGAACATTGGATTAGTAGTAGTAGTAGGTAGGAGGGAGACGTTTACAGATTCACTAAATGTTAAAATCTAATTCTTGTAAAAGGCAACATCTATTATGAATAACTGGAAGGAAGATAATTATTAAAATTAAAATCTATTAGCTTCCACATGAACTAAATTTTAAAGACGTTCACTGAATCCAATGCAGAAAATGAGATCAGACCCTCATGTAATTGCAGATCCAAAGAAGACTATCCGGTTAAATGTAAATGTAGATCTACAAATGTGATCTATCAAGCTACCATCTACCCTAAAAAACATGGAATATATATATATATATATATATATATATATATATAAAAGAGTTTATAACTATACTCGTGTCGAAAAAACATTCACGAAGAAGGGAAAAACGGTTTAAAAAAAGAAAGATCTCAGCACATGAACATAAGTCAAAAGGATTCGGATCAAGTCAGCACTCAGCATAAAGAAAAAACCCAATACGAGTAATCAACTAACAAAAAGTGATCGATACTTAGGTAGAGCGGAATAAGTGAAGAATACCTAATGAGCCACACAGAACTATCTTTCCCTGACGATCCGTTTAGGTGAAACATCGGTAGGAATATCTGGCTCACTAGGTATTCTTTATTTACTTATATATATATATATATATATATATATATATATATAGACAGAGAGATAGAGAGAGAGAGAGAGCGAGAGAGAGAGAGAGCGAGAGAGAGAGAGACAGATTCAAAAAGTCTTAATAAAAATATATGTCCTTCGGTCAGGTGCGAACCTGATTATTACTTTGTAGAAGAAACAATATTCGGACTCTTTGTGCCTTAGGCCACTCAGTCATGGAGACCTTTATATATCATTTTATCATAAATTTTATATATGCTGAATCTCACTACAATTTCATTAGGGTAAAAATATACATCATGATGCTTCTGGGAATTCAATTTTTAATCTTCACCTATAAAATATGCAGCTGTGATTTCTCCCTAGGTAAAAAAACCGGCATGGAAACATTCTTACTGTTTTCATTGTTTAAATCCTGCAAGTTCAGCCGCTATAACTAAAAAAAAATCTTTCGCTATAGCAATGTGGTAGTTTCAATCGGAATAAATGTAACCATCTACAAGGAGGAAAAGTCACAGTTTGCTTTTGTAATGCGATTCATTATAGCTTCTTACATTTTTTGATCTAGAAATTACTAGCGATTTTGAAAGCGTGGGTTGAGTAACAGTATGTCCTCAATATCCTTTCTCTTTAACCAGTTTGAAGTATTCTAATATTATACTGATAAATCGGAATTCTTTGGGCGGAAATTTTTTTTCCAAATCTTGATTCTTCAAGAGCACATTTGTCTGATTTATTCCTTAGAACGGAATCAATACTGAGTGATATGGATTTCACCGTTCATGGTTTCTGCTGTTATAGGATACAAATTCCTATATTTTACAGCCGCTATAGCTCAAAGAAAATCAGCACAAAAAAGTAGAAAACGAAATCACACAAAACCGGAAAATAATCTCTAAAAAAATATAAAAATATTCGTTACAAAATTAAGATCGAAAATGAATTAAATGCTATCCACCTATGTGTACTTGACAAAATCCAACGGAGAATCTGTAGTGTAAATGATACCGACTTGGCAGGTCAGATACAGTCACTTTCCCACCAACAAATTGTGGCTTCCTTGTGCCTCTTCTACAAATACTTTCACGGCTTCTGCTCCGATGAATTTATCTCACTGGTGCCCCCTGTGTATGAATTTACTAGAGCCACAAGATTGGCAACTAGGTCCCAATAAAATGTAAACGCAAATTCTACTCCAGCACTTCTTTTCACGCACTTCCCGCCTGTGAGATTCCTTTCCCCGACAGCTACAATCTTCAAGAATTTAAATTAAATGTCAATAGTCATCTCCTATCTCAATAACTTGCATTTTAATCTCTCATGCTCCTTTCTGCATCCAATTCACTCTCATCAGTATTTTCATCCTTCTCTTACCACTTTCTCACACCCCTATAACCTGTTACTCTTTGTCCTAACTTTCCTCCTATGTAACCTACTGCACAACAGTGGCAATAAAATGCCTTGTATGAGGCGATATGGTTATAAAAAGTGATTCTGCTTACCGATTGGACAAAAAACAAAATTACAATGTTTGTCTATACTTCTGAGAGCAGGTAGTATTTACATTATTTATATTATTCGGACTATTTTCCTTATATTTGTTGTTATTTTTTACGACGTTTCGGTAGTTGCACTCCCCGGTCTTCTTCAGGTGCTAGGACGAGGAAGTGGTGCCACACCAGGAAGAGGTCCAGACGCTACTGAACTATATTAACTCAATTAGATCAAGGATACAGCTCAGTATGGAAAAGGAGAGCAAAAAAAAAAAAAAAAAAAGGAAAGAAAAGAAAAGAAAAGAAAAAAACTAGCGTTAATGGATGTACTAATACCTCGAAGAGAGAATGGATTCAAGACAACCGTATAACGCAAGCCAATATTCACCGGACAATACCACAACTTCAACATTCATCATCGATACAATGTAGAGAAATGGATCGTCCGTTGCCTGCAACC
Organism: Ascarosepion bandense; assembly: GCA_037127315.1. NCBI lineage: Eukaryota > Metazoa > Mollusca > Cephalopoda > Sepiida > Sepiidae > Ascarosepion > Ascarosepion bandense. The sequence goes on along the minus strand of JBBBDQ010000270.1, from coordinate 483,499 downwards.
TCAAGCAAAAATTATAATATGACAATTACTCCAACGGAAGTGGAACGTCCCTTCCACGTTCGTTGCATGAGGATAACAACTCTCAGAAAACAGCCATGATCTGTCTACCCTAAGTGAATTGGTTATAGGAGAAAATGAAAAGTATCTGTATACTAGATTGGCAACTAGGTCCCACCCTTTTACAGTGAAACCGATGAAATGTAACCGCAATTTCTACTCCAACAGCTTTTTTCCTCGCACTTCCTGCCTGTGGAATTCCCTAACGCATGCTTGCTTCCCCGACGGCTACAACCTCCAGGAGTTTAAATATAAGATCAATAGACACCTCCTAACACACTAACTCACACCTCCTGTCCCCAACTCTCTCCCTATGTATATCATAAATCGTCTATCACCCTCCTTCTGACATTTCCTATACCCAATCCCTCTATGTAACCCCCTGCGCTATAGTGGCAGTGGAATGCCTTGCTTGGGGTGGACACGATTAAAAAAAGTCCATAAAACATGAGGACGATGATCAGAAGAGCTTCTACATTTCGCAGAAACCTCTTCCGAGTAAGACCCCAAACAGAGGAGGACAAATGACTAAGGACTGTGTGTACGCCATTGCATGTAGCTGTGGAAAGAAATATAAAGGTGAAACAGGCCGCCCTTTTAAGGTAAGGCTACAAGAACATTGCAAAGTCGTAACACGAGGAGAGATAAAAATAAAATCAGGCGTAGCTGACCACATATGGGGGTAGAAAAGGGATCAATGCCCTCTATGGAATGAAGTTAAAATAATAGATAAAGAACACCACTAGAAACTACATAAACGTCAGAAATCAACGCATGTGCCTGGCTACAAAAATCTCCTAAGCCGACCAAACATAGAAATGAATACATTATGGGAACCAGGAATACTTATTACTACAGAAAGTTATTAGCGTAAAAAAGATTGCCACATGCGCTCTTGTCGAAATACCAAAAGAGAAAATAATAAACCTCAAAACCTGAAATATGAACTCTGGTAAAATGTTGTTATTGAAACCTCAGATCTCAGAAAGTCATTTGCTGTTGGCCCAGTATATATAGACTTTAGTTAAATTTATTGTCTTGACCCAAAGAGTTGTGTGCTTGATACGAGACTACAGCAGTGTTGAATAAATAAATTAGAGAGTTAAGTAAAGGGGGTTAACTCATGACTATACGAAGGAATGAGAATGATATACCCCAGTGATCGTAATATAGGGTTCGGTTCAAACTTATTAGTACCTGAAGAAGGACGGAACGTACAACGACCGAAACGTCGTAAAAATCGCAACAAAATGAGAACAATAGGGTCCAAATAATGTAAACAGTGAAAATTACAATATATATATATATATATATATATATAGAGAGAGAGAGAGAGAGAGAGAGAAGGAAAGAAAGAAAGAAAAATGAAATTTTTCCAGAGTGTAAAAAGTTGAAAGAGAGCTTAGAAAAACAGACGCTCACATAGCATACAGAGGGGGAAAAAGGCAGTAATAACCCACTTAAGATGTTTGTGTATATGGTTGACACAAATGGGATTAGGAGGAATAGCAAAGCGACAAACCTACCTATAAACAAAAAAGGCACTGACATTTGGAGATTCATGATCGACTGTGTTCTGAAAAGAGACGAAATATAGAAAAAATGAAGAGAAATAGATTGAAAACAAAAAATCAAGCGATAGCTCGGAACATTACGGTACTTACTGCATATATATATATATTTTAACATAGAGTGTTTCTAACTTTAATTACATTTCAAGTTGCACGCATTTATGGCTGTTCATGTCTATTTTGTACCGATTACACTACAAGCAAGGCAGTAAAGCCACTAAGATACAAGGGGTTCCTGGGTGTGGAAAAAAGGAAAAAAAATGTTAATACTGAGCGGGAATAGAAATCAGAAATACAATAGGTTAGCGATTAAGATTAAATTTTAGCAGATTAAAGTTGTCGGGAAAGCATTGAAACGGAAAGGATTTCCAGAAGTGCGTAGTACGAGAAATGATAATGTTAGTATCGAATTTACGGTTACATCTAGCCAGATCAACTGTAATTTTATGATATCTTAACGCCAGTCTACACTTTCTTAAAAAAATGTTTAGACACCAAAACTAAGGGCTTATCCGAACAATTACGACAAATATATTTACAGAAAAGACACAGGGAGGCAAACTGTGGGAAAGTGACTGACACTGAGCTATCACACCAGGACGGATACTATTGCTTCTTTGGATTTTATCAAAGAGCTCAAGTTAAATAACAACGACACCGGACCATAATTGGCAGCGATATCTGTTCTTCTGTATGGAAGTGAATGTTGGACGATCTCATCGACGATGAAGGAGAGGCTCGAGGCAGCAGAAATGTTGTTCTACAGAAGGATTCTGAGGATACCATGGACAGATTTTGAGCAACGATGAGGTGTTTACAAACGAGAAAATACTGATACTTAATACCAGGAAGAGAGAGATGAGGTCCCTGGGACAACTAAGGAGGAAGAATTTGATACTCACAAGACGTATAGAGAAAAAGCGTAACAACAGAAGTCAGCGCAAAAACATACTTGATAATTTGAACAAATGAATAGCGGACCGAGGTTTGGAAAAGCTAGCAAGAGAAGGCAGCGTAAAACATACTTGATAGATTTGAACAAATGATTAGCGGGGCGAGGTTTGGAAAAGCTAGCAAGAGACGGCAGCGCAAAACATACTTGATAGATTAGAACAAATGAATAGCGGACCGAGGTTTGGAAAAGCTAGCAAGAGAAGGCAGCGTAAAACATACTTGATAGATTTGAACAAATGAATAGCGGAGCGAGGTTTGGAAAAGCTAGCAAGAGAAGGCAGCGTAAAACATACTTGATAGATTTGAACAAATGAATATCGGAGCGAGGTTTGGAAAAGCTAGCAAGAGAAGACAGAGCAAAACATACTTGATAGATTTGAACAAATGAATATCGGAGCGATGTTTGGAAAAGCTAGCAAGAGAAGGCAGAGCAAAAACATACTTGATAGATTTGAACAAATGAATATCGGAGCGAGGTTTGGAAAAGCTAGCAAGAGAAGGCAAAGCAAAACATACTTGATAGATTTGAACAAATGAATATCGGAGCGAGGTTTGGAAAAGCTAGCAAGAGAAGGCAGAGCAAAACATACTTGATAGATTTGAACAAATGAATATCGGAGCGAGGATTGGAAAAGCTAGCAAGAGAAGGCAGAGCAAAACATACTTGATAGATTTGAACAAATGAATAGCGGAGCGAGGTTTGGAAAAGCTAGCAAGAGAAGGCAGCGCAAAACATACTTGATAGATTTGAACAAATGAATAGCGGACCGAGGTTTGGAAAAGCTAGCAAGAGAAAATATATTGAGAGCAACAAGAGACATAGCCAAATGGAAAGTCCATGATCGCCTATGTTCTGAAGGGAGATGGCAAATGAAACAGTTGATTCTAAGCATGGAGGATTATTAGACTTATAGATATGTCTTTTTTTTTTTTGACATATCAACCTCAGCGGGTCATTTATTGCCAAGTAAATTTTATTTATTTATTGCTGGTAATACCCTTTTCTTTCAATAATTTATTGTTGTTCTTATATACGTTTTTGTGTCTAGTAATACTTTTTTCTTTTCGAGTATCAAGATTCATTGGGATTTGTTTTTAAGGGCAGGGTCCCCAAGTCCTACCCTTGTTATTTAACCCATAACTGGAGGAAAGGGACGGATTAATACCTTTCCCAAGGGTACCAGTGCTTAAGTGAATGCAGGGTATTCAACTGGAACTCGAACTCGGCTCACCTATTTCTCTTTCCGAGTCGATATCCACTGCACCACAACGCATATCCGTTACTAAACGCTTACAGCGCCTGGTATTCCCAAACGGTCATCCATGTAAGTACTGACCAGGCTCAACGTTGCTTAATTTCGGTGATCGAGCGAGGACCGGTGTATTCAACGTGATATGGCCGTAAGCCTATAGATATGTAAGATAGGATCTGGATCAAAAAGATTGCCTCGCACGACAAAGTGAACCAACTTCTTTGTAATATACTTAGCAATTGATTCAATATAGATTTTCCACTTCATGCTAACTGAGAACGTTACACCGAGAAGGCATAACGCGTCACTTCCCTGGAGGTTAGCATGATCCAAACTGATGGAAGTCAGAGAGGGATCATTCATACGATTAATGGAGAGAAGTTCAATTTTGGGGGCATTAAATCAATTAACAAACTATCTTTTGGTCACTTAACAACAAAGTTGTGTCGTTTTTGACAAGGGCTACCATTTTAACCTTATCAAACTGATCAACTTTAAAATCGGGGCAGGAGTAACTGGTTTTGTCATCAAAGTAGATAATAAATTGTTAGCTGATGCTATCTCGAAGGTTCCTTTGCAAAAAACCTTCATTTTTCTGGCTAATATGTACTCAAGTATTTTAATTAAATTGCCATTCCTCTGCGTTTCTTTTGTCTGATTTTTTTATACATATAATCATACCGCCCCAAACAAGGCATTTTACTGCGACTGTTTTGCAGGTGGTTACATAGGAGGAACGTTATGAGAAAGAGTGACAGTTTATAGGGGGTGTCAGGAAGTGGGTAAGAGAAGGATGAGAATACTGATGGGATTGGAGTGGTCGGAGAAAGGAGCACGAGAGAGAGAGAGAGAGGGAGAGAGAGAGAGGATAAAGAAAGAATGAAAATGGAAGAGAAAAAGAAAGAAAGAATGAAAAAGAAAGAAAAATGAAAGAATCGTAGCTTCGAAAGAAAGAAAGAAAAAGAGAGAAATAAGGAAAGAAAGAAAGAAAAAGAAAGAAAGAAAGAAAGAAAGAAAGAAAAAAGAAAGAATCGTAGGATTTTTTAAAATAATTATATCGCCCAAAGCAAGGCGTTCTACCGCCACTGTTTTGTAGGGGGGGTAACATAGGAGGAACGTTATAAGAAACAGTGACAGGTTATAGGGGGTGTCAGGAATTGGGCAAGAGAAGGATGAGAATACTGATGAGAATGGAATAGATGGAGAAAAAACATGAGAGGGAGAGGATAAAGTAAGAATGAACAAAAAAGAAAAAAGAAAGAATCGTAGAATTGAGAGAAAGAAAAAAGAGAGATAGAAAGAAAGAAAAATAAAAAGATAGAAAAAGAAAGAAAGAAAGAAAAAGAAAGAATCGGTAGGATTGCAAGAAAGAAAGAAAAATAGAAAGATAACAAAAGAAAATGAAAAAAGAAAGAATATTAGGATTGAAAGAAAGAAAGAAAGAACTATAGAAAAAGAAAGAAAGAAAGAAAGAAACGAATGGTAGGATTTTTTTAAATAATCATATCGCCTTAAGCAAGGCATTTTGCCGCCACTGTTTTGCAGGAGGTTACAAAGGAAGGATTTTATGAGAAAGTGTGACAGGTTATAGGGGTTGTCAGGAAGTGGGTAAGAGAAGGATGAGAATATTGATGAGAGTGGAGTGGACGGAGAAAGGCGCATGAGAAAGAGAGAATGAAGAAAGCATGAAAAATAAAGAGAAAAAGAAAGAAACAAAAAAGAAATAAAAAATAAAGAATAGTAGCATTGAATGAAAGAAAAAGAAAGAAAGAAAGAAAGAAGATAGAAAGATAAAGAAAGAAAGAAAGAATCGTAGGATTTTTTAAATAATCATATCGCCCCAGGTTATAGGGGTGTCATGAAGTGAGTGAGAGAAGGATGAGAATACTGATGAGAGTGGAATGGATGGAGAAAAGAACATGAGAGAGAGGATGCAGGTTATATAGAAGAGGACTATTGACTTTACATTTAAATTCTTGGAGATTGTAGCTGTCTGGAAAGCAAGTAAATGGAAGGGAATTCCAAAGGGCGGAACTGCGAGAAAAGAAGCTGATGGAGTAGAATTTGCGTTTACATTGTATTGATTTCACAATAAAAGGATGGGACCTATTTGCTAATCATGTGGCTCGAGTAAATTTATATATAGGGAGCACCGGTTAACTAACTTCATCGGAACTGAAGCCGTGAAATTATTTGTAGAAGAGACACAGGGAAGCCATATTGCGCCAATGAGAGTGTGACTGTATCTGAGCTGCCAAGTCGGGATCGATCACATTAACGATTCTGCGTTGGATTTTGTCAAGGACCCCTAGCAGTATTCATCACACGGGGGGATGGTAGATTTCTATATGTGCAGGAGTGTTTCAGACGGGAAAAAATTCATGGCTCTACACAGTTTATTGTGTGTAAAGTAGTCAGTCACCTAGACTTACTGCTATATAGTTTTGAAACATCGGCTCCTATACCTTAGTCAAAGCTTATTAACATCGAGACTGATTAATACCCAAATGAGTGGTCCATTGCAAATATCAAGGGCTGTAAGCTTGAATGTGTGATTTGTATAATGGTAAATAGCTTGAATTTTAAAAGAAGAGACGATTTCCAAATTCTCTTGGGTCCCTTATATTCATTTACCTGCAAATAACCTTGTATAAGGTAAAAACCATACTTATTTTCTAACAGTTATGTGCTAATTCGTAAGACATTTATCAATAAATCATTATTAACTATAAACAAAGTCTTAGACTTTAAAATGTTTTTCTGGCTTTAAATAATCTGCAAGGTGTTGATAAACCGTAAAAAACTAAGGAATCAGTCAATCAACATATACCTCGAGTGAGTTCTTTTACATGGTGAACATTATTGTTAATGCGCCCTTTATATCTTAAGATTAATTTAATATATTTCAGTATAAATCAAAGGCCGGTAAGTTTTTAATTGCAATATTTGAAAGAAAAAATAGACTCGAAACGCATATACTGGGCATTTGTATTGTTTCTCTGGGAGAATTCTCGTCTTGAAATCTCGTTCTAATGTCTTGAACAAAGCCAAAGATTTCCTGCTTGTCTTCTATTCGAATTCTGCCATTAATTCTATTAATTAAAATCCTAATTATAAGTTTTAGTTATGTGGCTCATCAACCTAATTGATGGATGGATTTAGCATTCATTTGCACCTGGGTTCTTTGATAGCGCCTTGAAATTTTCCCTAATGAGGTCTTCCGCTATTTTGCAGCTGCTCTATATTTCATTTATCATATTTTTTTTATAATCTTACCACAACGAAGGCAGCACTGCCACTAGTGCGCAGAGGTATACAGTGAGAAAAAAAAACTGGATTCTGTTGGTATTGAAGAAAGGATAATGATGGATGCGATTCCAGAAGATAGAAAATGGCAGCTGACGTTTCATTTAAATTTTTTGAAGATTGTAGCTATCAGGTAAACAGCAGGGTGTCGCACTAGCGGGAAGTGCGAAAAAAGAAACTATTAGAGTACAACTGGCAGTTGTATTTAAGTATTTCAACAGAAAAAGGATGAGACCTAAATGCCAATTTAGTTATTCAGTTAAGTGCCATACGTGATACACGATTTGGGTGATCGTGTCTCGAAAGATGGAGTAGAATTTGCGTTTACATTTTATTGATTTCACAGTAAAAGGATGGGACCTATTTGCTAATCATGTGGCTCGAGTAAATTCATATATGTTGCATGTTAATGTTTATTTGATTAGGCCTTGTGTCATACATAACCGAACTCCCAACTGCTTACGGATTTATTCGTTTTTATCAGACGATTGAAGCTAGTTGCTTGGAATGTGTATATTTGAGTGGAATAGTGGAAGAATAAAAATATACATTGTTCATTTCTGAAAAGTACTTAAAAAAATCTATAACATTTATATTAAGACTTTTTCATTTATTACATAAAAAAATGAAATCCCGTAAGATTCTGCCTGTTTATTTATTGGTATATTTTTCTAAGGTCCCTCAAAGCTTTAAATTTGCATCTTGATTTCATCTCAGATGTAGAGATATGTAAAAAAATAAGTTGAAATGGTTTGTTTGAACATTATTTTTGATCGATGATCGTATTTAAGTAGATATTCTGTTTAAAACCGAACAGTGTTATATATTTATTTCTACCGGCCTGATTATTTAGGATTAATTTTTGTTACGAAAATGGGTGTCATTCAGCAGGATTTCATTTCAAATTGAAATCAGAAGATTATCCTGCAGTAGGTTACCATTGCTTTTTGCGGTAGGCTGGTTGCCAACCAAAAACTATAGAACCCAATCTGTTCTATTATTTAACCCATAACTGTAGGGAAGAGACGGATTAATACCTTTCCGAAGGGTATTACTGCGTAACTGAATGCAAGGAATTTAACTGGATTTCGAACTTGCCTCCCTGCTTTGACGTTCCGAGTCGATATCCACTGCACCACAACGCACATCCGCCACGTGGACAGCGACCCATGAGAAATAATTCCTCGTCAGAACAGGTGTCATAAAAATATTTGTAGAAAAGACAGAGGTAAGCCACGTCCCATCGGTTGGAATGTGACTGAAGTCGAAATGCGAAGTCAGGATCGGTTACGCTTCAGGTTCTTCTTTGTTTTGTTTTGTTTTTATCATCTCACCCCAAGCAAGGCATTCCACTGCCACTATTGCGCATGGGGCTACATAGGGGAAGGCAAAGAGAAGGAGTGGTTAGATATAGGGAATGTCAGGAGGAAGGTGACAGATGAGTAAGGATACCGAGTTTGAGGGTTGGGCAGATGGGAAGAGTGTTTGATAGAATGGGAGCAGGTTAGTGTGTTAGGAGGTGTCTATTGACCTTACATTTAAACTCCTGGAGATTGTATCCGTCGGGGAAGCAATCGAGTTAAATTTTTTTCTTTGTTTTTTATTTTTTCGACGACCTCGAGATGCATAGCAGGACCATCCAACCAGATATGGCAACACAATTCAGTGTACAAAAAAATGGTAGAGTTATAAATATACACGATGGCTTTTTACGAGATAAGCTTACAACATTAAATTAAACCCTCTGTCTGCATATCTACGAACAGAATAATACACACTGTTTTTCCATGTCGTCACACATTCTGCCTGTTTATGTATTGGTATGTTTTTCTAAGATCACTAAAAGCTTTCAATTTGCTTCTTGATTTCATCTCAGATGTAGATATATACATATAAAAAAATAAGTTGAAATGGTTTGTTTGAACATTAATTTTAGATCGATGATCGTATTTAAGTAGATATTCTGTTTATAATCAAAGAGTGTTATATATTTATTTCTACCTGCCTGATTATTTACGATAAATTTTTGTTACGAAAATGTGTGTTATGCAGCAGGATTTCGTTTCAAATTGTTGGTTGTTTATAACCGGTTTCGTTAATCTTCGTTAAATTCCGTAAACAAATAAGTAAAATAGTAGAATTCAATAAATATTTGGAAAATTCAGCTTTTATACAGGCTTTAACTTATCACTAACGATTGATACTTAAGGGAAAACACAAACACAAACACAAACACAAACGAATATTGGTAAAAAAGAATTTTATTTTCCAGGAATGAGTCTTCCAGCGAAATAAATTTCCCTTTTCAATTTTATATTAATCATTCTGAAAAGTACTTATAAAAAACCATAACATTTATATTAAGATTTTTTCATTTATTACATAAAAAAACTTTTGTATAATTCAAATTCTTTTAGTAGCCAAAAATTTTAACAAAAAATTGGTTTCTACTTCTAAAAGATTTAACTTCTTGTGACCAAATCTGGTTGTAGGTAAGAAGGAAGAGCGAAGTGGATGGGTTTTACGACTGGCTTTGAATATAGTGATAATACAGAAAAAATCCCGTAAGATGTGCTAAAAAAAGGCTGTTTCTTTTTAGTTGCTGCTATTGTTCATGCTCCAACAGAATTCACCCAGATTCCAAGCAGGGCAGTTTTTTTTTATATTTTTATATTTATTCAACGTACGGTGTAAGTAGCTTTTGTCATGCGCGACAGCTAACGCACCTAAAGGTTGTTCTTATTGAATTACTGAAACGAGAAAAGAAAGCAGATAAAAACCACGGAGATGGATTGAATCGGGAGAAGCCCCATTTTTGTTTCGTATTCATGAGCACTTACGGTTTTATACCGTTGTCGGGGTGTCAATGCATCGCCACAGTCTTTTTAAAATAGAGGCACGATTCGTTTTCTTTGTTACTTTTACCAGAATAAGAATGATCATGGCATAACACGATGCACACCATATGCCCTCGAGGAGAGAAGGTTACGATAAACGATGAAAGAAAATTAAAAGAGAAAATACAAGAAAAAAGACATAAAATAGTTGGAGAAAGAAAATGGAAGAGATTTTCCACTTATCTATCATAAAAGTGTATTTTGATACACAAAACCCCTGTAAGGCCAAATACAAGAGTTTCGTTTTATTTCTTTTTTGGTTTGTTGTATGTGTGGTAAAAAATAAAAAAAAAATATATGTATGTGTATGTGATTTTGTGTGAAAATGATTATGTTGAGCTTAATGCACAAAGTGGTTTATTTTGGGACATTGTCATTATGTCCGTGAAGATAGCGGAAAGTGTGACACGATAATATTATACATAAAATTAACGTGATCATGTTCTTCACGCACGTACTTCACATACAGACATACACCCACGCAAAACACGCATATATATATATATATATATATATATATATATATATATATATAACGAATAACGATCCCGATAACAAAATAATATATTTCTATAAAACTTTCTTTTTCTTCTTCTGTGCGATTATGGCCTTCCACGTTTCCCTATCCCTGGTGGCTCTGAATACGCCTTCTCCTGTTACACCATGCAACCCTCGTTCCGTCATCCACCTGATTAGGTCCTTCAAATATGTTATCCTTTGCTTTCCCCTGTCTCTTTTTCCCTCTATCTGGCCTGTTAATATCAATTTCTCCAAGCCCACCTTCCTCATTGCGTGTCCCAGGAACTTTAGCTGTCTCTTCCTGATGCTCAGTATTAATTTTCTTTTTGTTTCTATCATTTCCAAGACCTCATCATTGCTCACATGCACGATCCATGATATTCACAGGATCATTTTGTAAAACCACGTTTCATTTGCTTCAAGTTTTTCCTTCATCTTTGATGGTATTGTCCAACATTCACTGCCATATTGAAGGACGGGCAGCACGTAGCAATCCAGTACTCTCTTCCTAGTTTCTAGAACATTCTTTAAAATGAAGTTCATTATGTAAACTTTTTGGACAATAGCGGTCAGTCTATATGAGGCCTAGTACCTACTCAATGTAGTGGTTTATATATTAAGAGACTTAGATTTTATATGGTTGTGTGTGGTAGATAAAGTTTAACCCAAGACATGACCAGAACAAGATTGAAATAATCGAGAAGCATTCTATTTTTTTTCAATGAAATTACATTCACGTTACGTTATATGACAATTTAAAAAATAGAATGAATGAAAAGAAAAGAAATAGCACGGAAGAAATATTTATTTAAATATACATTATACAGTGTTTGGACTAATATGCCACTTCAGATCGTGAGTTCAATACCAGGTTACAACGGTGGTGAAAAAATAACTTAGAGAATATTCTATTTCTGGTAGCTGTGTAGTTCTCGTACCTTTTAACTTTATTCTCTAAGCTATTTGTTCACTACTGTCGTAGCCTGGTACTGAACGCAAACATCGAATGAAAAATGATATACCCCAGCAATCAAAATAAAGAGTTTGGCTCGAAATTCCTAGCAACTGAAGAAGGTTGGAGCGTACAACAGCGGAAACGTTGTAAACATGCAAATAAAAACAAGGACAACAGCCCGAGCGATGTAAATAATGTAAACACTACCTCAACTCACAAGTATAGACAAATATTTGCTTAAATATGTTTTTAAAAGAAATTGTTATTCACTATTAATGTTACTGAAGCTATCGGTAGATGGTTAATATTTATTTGATTTGGCCTTGTGTTTTACATAACCGAACTCCCTACAGGTTACAGATTAATTCGTTTTCATCAGACGATTGAAGCTAGTTGCTTGGAATGTGTATATTTATGTGGAATAGTGGAAGAATAAAAATATACATTTTGTATTTTAAAATAAAAATTTATTAACAGAAAAGAATGACATATTCGTAGAAGTTAATGTTCATTGAGAAAGTTAAGGGTATCAAGAGCTGTAAAAATGTTTGTAGTAGTAATTTGTTGGTAAGAATTCATGCGTACGTATATATGTATGAGCGTTTGTTTGGTAGAAATATCTTTGAAGGAGAAGAAGTAAAAGGAATCAGTAAACGACAAAGGAGGAGAAAGAGGACAAAATGCAACGCGACCTTATGTCCGAGCCGAGTCGAAGCTTCTCCCGTTACATTTTAGTTGTGTCTGTCTCTCACTGCTTCCATCTCACGGTCTGGCTGACTCTGACCGAGGCATTTATAGTCATTTAGATTTTGGAACTGGATCGCCAACTCTTTTTTAGTCTAGCAAATCGCTTCCATTGGTCAGAAAATTATTTTAATTTCTACTCGCGAAATCCGTTTCGACTTTTTAATTAAGGACATGGTCAATTCTTTTTCTGCTTTGAATAACTAGGATTTCACATGTCACTGTGAATTTTTGTAAAAGTGAAGAAATTTCCTTTTAATTGTTTATTTCTTATTCATTACATTATCACTATTGGAGTGAGGATAATTTGTAAAGATAAAAAACATTTTTTTTGTTTTTCATCATTTCACACCAAGCAAGGCAATAAAACCATAAAGGCTTAAGGGGTTAATGAGTGTAAGGGAGTATGGACATGAAAAACATTATTAAAGAGAAAGAACGTTAAAAGAACAGTAATTAAGAAGACAAAAGATAATGTATATATATATATATATATATATATATATATCGGTCATGTCACGTTGGATACACCGGTTCCCGCTCGATCACCGAAGTTGAGCCTGGTCAGTACTTAGGTGGGTGACCACTTGAGAATACCAGGTGCTGTTAGCACTCACGGATGTGCGTTGGGGTGCGGTGGATGTCGGCTTGGAGGGGGAAATCGGTGAGCCGAGTTCCAATTTCAGTCGAGCACGCTGCATTCACTTGCGCACTTGGGAAAGGTATTAATCCGTTCGTTCCCTCCAATTATGGGTTAAATAATTGAGGTCTGCTGTTCGTGCGATTTGTGGCAGTCATCTGCACCAATTGTTTGTTATCAGCAGTTCCAAGAAGTGTGGATGGTACTACACAATGCCTTCACCACTATAAACAAATCTCTGTGTGGTTGTCTTGCTGGAAAAAGGTTGGACCCTCATACGTTGAACGCGACGGGAGAATCCATTATATATATATATATATATATATATATATATATAATGTTGACAGCAAAATAATTATTTAGCGATATGGTGGAGGTGCTGCTTAACTGATTTAAGATGGCACACACATACAAATTTTAGGTGTGCTCAGATTTTTAAACAATTATGTTTATCATTACGTGTTAAATCGGAAAATCATCTATCTTCTACGCAATGGACTTCATGATGAAATAGAAAATATGTACTTGCATGCTGTTTCGAATAACCGAGCGTCAAGCTAATATAATGAATGGGATATGATTAGTGGTTTAATGGATATCGACAACGAATAAGAAACTGGAGATCCGATTTCAATTCACCTACAAATACCCTTGGGAAAATTATTAATCCATCTCTTCTCCCTGGGTTGAATAGCAGGAGAGATTGAGTACTATAGCCTTGGTCAGCAACCAGTCTACCGTGGAAAGTAATTAAAACCTACTGTAGGAAAATCTTCACTTTAGTCAGTCATGCCACAGTCAGTGAATTGCTGTATATGATACACGGTCATTTCTCAAAAGAGACATGTCTCGAGAGATGATTGCCCAAGCGTGTATCGCGTACGGCAATTGATTGACTGATGGGATGGTTAAAGCCGAAAGCTATTTGACATTGAAAGAATTCTTTCTTTGTTTACGAATGAATCTGATAGATCAAGAATTAAGAATTCATCATTGACGGCCACAATCAGATCAATGCAAGATGCGCAGATGAATTGAAAGAATTCTTTCTTTGTTTACGAATGAATCTGATAGATCAAGAATTAAGAATTCATCATTGACGGCCACAATCAGATCAATGCAAGATGCGCAGATGAATTGAAAGAATTCTTTCTTTGTTTACGAATAAATCTGATAGATCAAGAATTAAGAATTCATCATTGACGGCCACAATCAGATCAATGCAAGATGCGCAGATGAATTGAAAGAATTCTTTCTTTGTTTACGAATGAATCTGATAGATCAAGAATTAAGAATTCATCATTGACGGCCACAATCAGATCAATGCAAGATGCGCAGATGAATTAGTCCTGGTAGCAGACACGGAAATGAAACTACAAGTCCTCATACAGAAGGTAGTTAAAGAAAGCGGAAAGAAAGGACTATATTTAAACTACAATAGAAATGAATACATAGTCGTTTTAGAAAAGTGGAGCCCAAAATGCCAACTTCGGGTGATACTAAAATCAAGCAGGTAAAGAAATTAAAATACCTTGGATGTATTCTAACATAAGACGGAAAGAGCGACACTGAGATGATACGAAGGCGTATTAGGGTGGCCAAGGACGCATTCGAAAAACTGAGCAGGGTATTGAGAGACATAAATTTTGCTGGAAACTAAGACGAGAGTACTGGATTGTTATGTGATATATATCTTTCAATACTGCAGCGAATGCTAGACAAAGATGAAGAAAAATCTTCAAGCAACTAAAATGTGGTTCTATTGAAGAATATTGAGGATACTATGGACTGAACATGTGAGCAAATACGAGGTTATGAAGAGGATAAAAACAAGAAAAACCCTGATATTTAACATTAGAAAAAAAAAACAGTTGAAGATTCTGGTCCATGTGATGAGGGATAAGGGTTAACAGATAGATGAAATGAGAGACAATGGAAAGTAGTGCGTGACTTGTTTTGATGGGATTGAGCAAATGAATGACAGAGCAAGATTTTGGAGGGCTAACAAGAGAAAGGGTGTGAGGAGCTACAAGATATAGAGAGATGTGATTGCCTACGTTCTGAAAGGACACGGCTCATAGATGAAGAAGGAGACTGCAATAACAATTTTAGAGCCTAACATTTGTTTTTACCAGGTTCAAGACCTACTATTGGACTATTTTTATTTTTCCCCTGTTAAGAGAAATCTATTGTACATGGCAAAAAACAAATACAAAAACAAAACAAAACAAGACAAAAACAACTTTTTTTAGATAAAAAACGATTTAAACGCGTCTCGACGTAAAACTCTAGTCAGAATTATAGACAACAAATTCTCAAATCACAGAAGCCTTTTTACCATGCGAATCAGCTATCGATATGTCTGTAGTCTTCACAATAGGAAACTGTGGTGTGGTTATCAGGGTAGTGAGGTTTCTTCTCTTGCACAATTACTGTCTTGGCGTCACTTATCACACCGTGAGTACTGATATTAACGGTTGTAAATAAACAGGGTTTTTATGTAAGTTTATCAGGCGTGAAGCTGAATAAAAAAGGTGAAGAGAGAGACAGAGAGAGAGAGAGAGAGAGAGAGAGAGAGAGAACTCGATGCTTTTGCACCAATTGGTGAGCAAGAAACGACATTTGCAGTTTTTTGGTTTATAAAACGACCAAATGACTCGCTAGAGAGAAAGAAAAACTGCAAATGAAATGCGGCTTCATATGAAAAGAAATAATAAAAAATGAATTAACCAAAAGCTGGGTCAAATATTCATCTGAACATACACAACGAAAATTACCTTAGCCTTGTTTATAAGTTTTCGCTTTGTCTTTATTCTTAATGTTCCTTCACACATGTATACTTTTAGTTGCATTGGCATCATAACACACACACACACACACACACACACACACACACACACACACACATATATATATATATATGTATATATATCGTATTTGACGGTATATAAGGCACACTTTTTTTACTAAAAATATCTTTTAACATTCACCTGTTTTATATGCCATATAAAAAAGACAAAGTAAATATTAGCGATAGCCGGCTGATATTAGCTACCTGGTAACTCCTATCAGCTTAGACTTTATAATAACTTTCATATACTTATTGTCATTATATAAAAGGCTATCATGCAGATTAAAATAGTCATCATTGATAAAATTAATTATATTTAATTTCATTATGTTTTAAATTAGTACTTTATTTTGCTAAAATTCATATTGTTTATTTGTGAAATACATTTGCTTTATTAATATTTTCTTGCAATAACTTCCTGTTGCTTTGGTAGTAGGCTGTAACATTTACTAATAATTTGCAAATGTTTTCTTGATTTGATTAAAGAGACTGTTTACATTTCACAACTGAAATATTCTTAGAAAAATTCGAGTCTTCTTAGAGGATTCGAACTCGCGCCCCTCTGGGAAACAGTGGTTATTACTAACATGCATTAGACAGCTCGTCTGCATAGGACACTCAGGCTACGCAAATACCTTCATAGTGCTTTTTTTTAAAAAAAAAATCTCCGGATTTAATCAGGATGACCAAGTTGTAGTACTGTGTCATCGAACTTAACAGCATCGACAATCGAATATTGCGGGTGTGCGTTGTGTAGTAAAAAATATCGACTCGGAACGACGACACAAGGATCCGAGTTGGAATTCCAGTTGAATTTTTTGCTTTCACTTACGCGCAAATACCCTTGGGATAGGTCATTTCCCTCCAGTTATAGGTTAAATAACAGTACAGATTGGTTTCTATAGCCTTGGCTCTCAACCAGTCTACCGCGGAAATTAATGGCAAATTTCGAGACATGATCACCCAAGCGTGTATCACATATGATACTTAATTGACTGACAGGCTGACGTATTTGGCATATGATTTCGAACCGCATTTGACATACATAAGTAACAGACTGACTTATTAGAGTGCTGGTGTTTGCAATATATATATATATATATCCGAATGGGTATAGAATGAGGAGAGAAAAGAAAAATATTTTTCCCGTCCAAAATATTAATTTAAAACAGTGCTCGATATAAGATGTATTATTTATTATAAATTATGTTTTAGAACATGCACATAATTTTTTCTATATATGTCCTCTTCTCTACAATCATATGGTTGTTTCAGTGTTTGGACTCAAACACATCATCCGGAGAAGTAAAGAGTAAGAGTTTGGAATCATTCTCTGTTTATATTTGGTTAGTTGTTGTCGTGGGGTTGGTTGGGTTATTGATAATTAAGTGAATGTGTCTTTCGTTTTGACCGTTAGACTTTTGAAGAACCTAGTGTGTAAGTGTGAAATTGTTGATGAATGGTATTAGCTGTTGGAATGTACGTTTTATCGGTCGGGTATATCTTTTGGTTAGAATTTCTAAGAGAGCACGTGTGGAGTGGTCAGTTATATGGTTGGCCATCGTTTAA
Organism: Ascarosepion bandense; assembly: GCA_037127315.1. Taxonomy (NCBI): domain Eukaryota; kingdom Metazoa; phylum Mollusca; class Cephalopoda; order Sepiida; family Sepiidae; genus Ascarosepion; species Ascarosepion bandense. Next base: position 466,183 of record JBBBDQ010000270.1, on the reverse strand, counting down.
TTGATTGATGTCTGTTGTTAGCGGACCTAATTCATGTATTTACTTTGATCCTGTGGCTACGTTTTCACTTTGGGGTTTCTTAGATAGACGTGATAGGGGTGGGGTGTTTTTTCTTTCCAATTTTGATTTTTTCGGTATGGAACATTTTTTTTGTTTTTTATAGGGTTTTTTAAAATATATTTTTTATTTTATATTCAAGTTTGGAGTATTATTGTATTTAGGCGAAGTTATTTCAAGAAATCTAAACTTGTATTTCTTAGGAAGTAAATGCAAATTAGCATTTTATCGGTTTTTTATATAAAGTTGTATGTTTAATCTTAATTTTAAGTTTAGAGGATCGGTTTTTTCTTTTAATTTTTTATATTCTATTTTCTATAAATTATTGTTTGGAATCCTATTTATTTCTTTTAATTTTTTGTATATTTTATTTATTTAGATATTTTTTTTAGATATATTTATTAGATCTTACTTTAAGGATTTATTAGATCGATTTTTCTATAGAATTTTTTATATTTTATAATAAAAATATCTATTCAAATTTCCAGTATTTTTAGTGTGATTGTAAGGTTAGATTTTACGTGTGCTTACAGTTTATTTTTGTGTATGATATAATTATTCTGAAGTAGTATATTTAATCTTAATTTTGAATATATGAATTTTGATTCTTTTTCGAGTTTGGGAGCCATTTGTTTAATTTTGATTTTTCCAGTACGGAATATTTTTGCATTTAAGTAAGGATATTGCGTTAAGTAAGGTTATTGGTGTAGGCTTTAGTGATAGTTTGGGAGCTTTTTTATTTCTTTACATTTACGTTTTATTTATTTAGATGTTTTTGTGGGTATTAGACCTTCCTTTAAAGATTTATTGGATCGATTTTTTTATAGCATTTTTAATCTTTTATAATAAGAATATCTAATCAAACTGTTAGTATTTCTTAGCTTGATTGTAGCGTTAGGTCCCTAATGTGCTTGCAGTTTATTGTGTTTTTGTGTCTCTGATTTAAGTGCTTGTTACTATTTATATATTTAAGGATCTCTATTTTTTCTTGAAGATGAAGAAAGAATGATTCTTTTATAGATTTTGCTGTTCTTGCATTTTTTGAGGATTTTCCATTTGATCTTAGGTGTTTTATTTTCGTTTTTTAATTTCTAAAAGTATTTGGAGAGGGAGGGATGTTTCTTTGTTTGAAATTAAAAGACGAAAATAAAACACCTAAGGTCAAATGGAAAATTCCGAAAAATGCAAGAACAGCAAAATCTATAAAAGAATCATGCTTTCTTTGCCGATAATTTATAAAAAAAGAATATAAAAAATTAAAAGAAAAAACCGATACCCTAAACTTAAAATTAAGATTAAACACAAAAACAATATAGATTTCTTGAAATAACTTAACCTAAATACAATAATACTCCAAACTTGAATATAAAATTAAAAAAATATATAAAAACAACCCTATAAATATAAAAAAAATATTCCATACCGAAAAAATCAAAATTGGAAAGAAAAAACATCCCACCCATATCACGTCTATCTAAGAAACCCCAAAGTGAAAACGTAGCCACAGGATCAAAGTAAATACATGAATTAAGTCCACTAACAACAGACATCAATCAATTAAACGATAGCCAACCATAAAACTTATCACTCCACACGACACCCTCTTAGAAATTCTAACCAAAAGATATACCCGATCTATAAAACGTACATTCCCAACAGATAATACCATTAATCAACAATTTCACACTTACACACCAGGTTCTTCAAAAGTCTAACGGTCAAAACGAAAGACATATTCACTTAATTATCAATAACCCAACCAACGCCCACGACATCAACGAACCAAATATAAACAGAGAATGAATCCTTACTCTTTACTTCTCCAGATGATGTGTTTGAGTCCAAACGCTGAAACAACCATATGATTGTAGAGAAGAGGACATGTATAGAAAAAAATTATGTGCATGTTCTAAAACATAATTTATAATACACATATATATATATATATATATATATATATATATATATATATATATATATATATATATTTTCTAAACTGCATTTGGCGGGTCAAACTAGTAAATATCTCTGGACGTAAACAAGACAGCGACAACTGAGGTAAAACGACAGTGCGTATAATGCTTTTCTGTCCGGTTTCAGAGCGGACCATATTTTTGGATCCAAGATCGAACTAGTGCACCTTATCGATTGCACCAAATGATAATATTACAGTAGTAATACACTTTGTAAAATAACAAAGACCTAAGTAGATACTCTTAAACGTATTTAATCCTGGAAATTATAACCATCAATTAATTAAAGTTACACCACTACTAACCATGGGCATACCATACCCGATTTTGAAAATATCAAAACAATATTGAAAATAAATCACTATTTGAAATTTTTTACGTGAGGGAAATTCAAAATTGAACTTTGAGTTAACATTAATAGTAACTGAAAATTATATTATTTGGGTTAAAAAAATCAGGTACTGAAAATTGTAATTAAAATGGCGTCATTTGTGCTGATTAATGTTGTCGGGTAAATGGCTACCTGCACATTTTCGAGTGTCCCGTTATACCAACTCAAACATGTGTGCTTGTTCATAATCCTCAGTGTTCACCAATGGGTCATAACACAACGAGCCATATTAAAATTTTCTGGGAGCTCAGGTGTGATCAACAATTTCAAAATGGCCAATAAGCTCAAACCCCCAATCAACCTGACTACTTAATTTGTGCTACCACAACCACTGATGGCTTCCAACCCGTTTTGTCTACCAAATGACAGTCGCATGTCATGGTTTTCATAAAATTAATAGCACTCCATGTTTCCTTCTTTAGGCCAACAGACATCAAAATGGTAGCTTGGTGCAATTCAAACACGAATCTAAAAACCTAAAATCTGACCCCTTGGCCATGTATTTACAAATGTAGTAACAATCTATTTTCCCTCGAATGCAGTAACAAACAATTTTCCTTCGAAGCAAACAACGCAACTGGATTTAATAAATATTTAAATTCAGTAAGTAATAAACAGATGTCAAAGGGAATATTATATGACTTCGGTTTATTGGAGTAGATAGATCTATCTCTCGCCCGGTTCACACTCCACCCACGTCTATTGAACAGGTTAAGAGGCTCATCCCTTGTTCCCTGTTTAGGATGTGGTTTTCGGCTTTATCTTTTCCAATCTTCTCACTATGTTTTTTTTTCAATTGGAGTAGATAGATCTATCTCTCGCCCGGTTCACACTCCACCCACGTCTATTGAACAGGTTAGGAGGCTCATCCCTTGTTCCCTGTTTAGCATGTGGTTTCCGGCTTTCTCTTTTCCAATCTTTTCACTATTACGTATCCCCCTGAACATCAGTTGCGTTACCGCCTTGCTCGGGGTGATACGATTAAAAAATTTCTCATTATTGCTAAATGTAATAAAATCACGTCAATTCATGAGGCTTTTCCTACTCATATATGTATCAAACGGAATTTAATTCCGAATGCATTCATCGTCTGTAAAACGAACAAGTTCTCGAGAAACACACTAATCGATCAGTTTGCATTAAGTCGTAATTTACTGGCCCTGAGCGCTCTTTCAATAATACTGTCAGTCAGTAAAACAGAAGCATTGTTGGATCTGATTTAAAAGGTCAAGAAAACATTTTCTTGTTGTGTAGGGGGTCGAATGAGATTTACTGCGAAGCTTTTGCTAAGTCACTCTGGAAAAGTATATAGGACATTAAAAGAAAATTAGACCGAGAGAACAACTTACTGAATAATTAGATAAATAATTAAGATTATAAATGAGTGAAAAAATAAGAATATAAACTCACAGGAAACAGAATTTTCCTTTATAATTTTTTCTTTTCTTTACAATACTTGGGAGACATTATAGGTAGTGATTAAAAAGTACACTTTACGTGGGTAATTGCGGAAGATAACGGTCAACTTTAGATATAAACACGTTAAGACTCTATTGATCGGGAAAACATTTTCTTAGGAGTTGGTTTCACAGAGCAGTTGTTCGAGTGAAATTTATATCTCACAGATGGAATACGAAAGGAATTTTGATGATTCGTTACGTTCTAGCATGGTGGGTCTTAGCCACAAGTTCCAGAACAGAGGAAACCGAGGAAAGTAGTACATCTAAACACGTTCCACTGCAATAGCGATAGAGAAGTGAGAGGCTTGCCAAGTTTCTTCTGTGGTAAATGTGACGCAGAATGGGGAATGAGGAATGTGAGGAATGTGCAGCTTCAGCCAAAATATGACAGCAGTATTCTATGTAAGTAAATAAGCGATGTACAAAATTCTTCCAATTCATATTAGACAAAGTTGTCAATTCCTTCAGCGAGTGTCCTTCTTAATAACATATCCGTTCAGGTCGTTTGCGATCACGTTTCTCCAAATATTTTTCATTATTATCTGTGATTTGGTATGCAACCTTTTGGAAGATACTTAACTTCTTCATAGCTGAGTGTAGGTGGGAAGAGACCTATGCATTTCTTCCAAAAGCATATTTTCGTCAATTATGCAACCGATTAACCTGGAACTTAAATTTGTGTCGCCTATTCCATATCTGCTACATTATCCAAACATCGTCCGAAGATGTCATTATTGATATAAACGAAGGTAACTATCTATGATGGTGTATAAGTTCAAAGTTTTGTACCAACTAAATAACTAAAAATTACCTCTCAGTTTTTAAATTTGTAACTGTGATGACTAGACAGGTAATGTATATACACACCGTAGGTGGTTAATAGCTTAACTAGAAGAGACAGCTACAGTTCTTGGATGCAATGAAGAAGGAGGGCTTGGAAAATCTGATATTAACAGGCCAAATAGAGGGAAAAAGAGATAGGGGAATAATATATTTGAAGGACCTGATCAGGTGGATGAGGGAACGAGGGTTGCGAGGTGTAAAAGGAGAAAGCGTGTTAAGAGCCACCAGGGATAGGGAGATGTAGAAAGCCTACGTCCTGAAAGAACAGGGTACATACAAGAAGAAGAAGAAGAAGAAGAAGAAGAAGAAGAAGAAGAAGAAGAAGAAGAATTATATTGAATATAAAGATTCGTTAAATCCTAAAGTTCAATGGTGCAGAGTAAGTTCCACCTAGACAACTTCTGTCTAAGAATGTGGGAACGATCTATTTAAAAGAATCTTCCCTGATCACTACAGGTTTGACCTCTTCTAGCTAATAGAAAACCGTTATTTATCATATATATATATATATATATATATATATATATATATATATATATATATATATATACACCTAATACCCAACCCGGCTTTCTTCAAATATGACCTTACAACATCTCCATTCATTAATCCACTACCTTGAGTGGCACTTCTACTGGATGAAAAACAGGAAAAGAAAATATCAGTATGCTCTTACTTAGCAGAAACAGCATCACAGGAACAAATAACAATGTTCAGCTATTAAACTCTCCTTCGAATAGACATCTAAGGAAAGCTGGTGGATAAGAAAGGAATAATTTTGTGTCTGTATAGATAAACAACGTTGGGATAATAATAATTCGTATAAAGAAGTGAATATTAAAGAAAAATACGTCGATATCTAGAAAGCATTTCAGACGAACATTTCGAGACAAATGGCTGTTTCCTAGATGCAATAATCGAGTCATATTCGCACTTTCGGAAGATTGATTCATCACAATCACTAGATATAAAGTTTGTCCTGCTTTGACCTTCTTCGGTACTAAACTATCACAGCGGATGACAAGCGAGCAGAAAATGGAGGGAACAGTCGTACAGAGGTTCATTGATAGTCCAAAGTCTTTTACACAAAACTCGACATACGATCGTTATCAGAAATGCAAAGTCAATATTTAATCATACCTAACCGTGATATCAAGATAGATTGGAGATAAAACATTTATTGCATAATATTAGAAAAACAAATACTCAAACGTTCTCGGTTATATATATATATGTGTGTGTGTGTGTGTGTGTGTGTGTGTGTGTGTGTGTGTGTGTGTGCAAACAAACACACAGACACACACACACACACACACACACACACACACACACACACACATATATATATATATATATGTGTGTGTGTGTGTGTGTGTGTTTACACACATATACATACATACATACATACATACACTGTATACTTCAGCTGGGTACCAAAGATGAAAACGAAAAATATACCTAGGCCAAAATCTTCTGTCTTATAAAATCGCCTGGCATTTTTTCAAATAAAATTGACTGTCAATTTCTGGCTGATAAAATGACGATATTCTCACTTAATAAAATGACAAAAGTAACAAGTATATATAAATAAAAGTGTACAGCGTTTTCTTTATTCGTTTTTTTTGGACTTGGCGTAGAGTTGGAGGTAATTTGGGAGGTCAGCATACATGCATCCAGCTAGCCAGAGGCCGGGGACTCGTCCGCCTTTCTCCCTGTGCTTGTCTTGTCTGTCTTCCTATCACAAATTCTAACCGACTGACTTCTTTTTATTTTTATAATTCTTTTATCCTTAGTAAGGCAGTACTGCCACGAGTGCGCAGGGGGCTACATAAGTGGAGAGTAAAACATTACTTAAGAGAAGGACGAAGAGAAAGAAGAACCGGTTACAGGGGGTGTCAGAGAATAATCAAGACAAGGATGGGAGTACTGGTGTGAAGTGAGTTGTGTAAGAGCAGAGTGAAAAGGAAGAGTATCAAGATACAGTGAGTGCAAGGATAAAAGAAGGATGGGAATCAATGGCATAGGAGATGGTAATTAACGTTGCATTTAAACTCTTGGAGATTGTAGCTATCTGGGAAGCAAGTATATGGAAGGGAGTTCCACAGGCGAGAAAAGAAGCTAATAAAATAGAATTGGTGGATGCGGTTGGTTGTAAAAGGATGCAACCTTGTTGCCTGGCTGGTTGCACGAGTAAATTCCTGTAGAAGGGGCACCAGGGAGCTAATCTCCATGGAGTAGAAACCGTGAAAATATTCCTGGAAGAGACAGAGGAAAGCCATATCCTGTCTCATCGGTACGGTTAGACATCCGATTGCTTCGAGCTAGGATTGAAAGCCGTTCGAATTGACATCAATCGGCGATTCTTTATGAAGAAAAGAGATTCTACTTTGTTATATACACTATGTTAACACACACCATTAGCCAAAAGTACGTGTATTGTGAGTAGTTACTGTTGTTAAAGCCCACAACTCCTTTATTGCGCTTACTCAGCGGGGAAGAGCGCAAATAGTCATCCGCAGGCAGTTCTGTTTTCGTTGTATCATCAGTTCGGCTAGACATCCGCTTGATTCTAGCCAGGATTAAGACCCGACCGCATTCATATCTGTCGGCAATCCTACCTCTAGGATATAGGCGCTCATTGAATGAAGGAATATTTTAGTGTGTTATATACATGATGCAAGCACACGCCAGTAGCCGAGAGTGTTCAAATTCATTACTGAATTAACGATGCGTAAATAGCGGGAGTAGCTACTATTGTTAAAGTCCACCATTCATCCATAGTGCTCAATCGGCGGGCAAGAGCTTGCACCTTACCTTTAGTGAATAGCCATATTTGAGAAGGCGTTCCTTCGTCTATTTCAAATTTCATTGTGGAAGAACAATGCGTATATATATATATATATATATATATAGTGATTTATTTAGCTTTTAGTCATAATCAAGTACACAGTGTTGTATTAAAATGTGTTCAGTACATTTATATTGTAGAAATTTAGAAAATTTTTCATTTGGATATGAGTTATCTCCGCAACTTAAAATTCAAATTTTCGGCAACTTCAGGCGATTTAAAATAACTGATTTTTCTGATTTTTTACGAACGCGCGACTTGAATTTTTAAGCAACAGAAAAGTTTCAAAATTACGGAGGAGTAATTCAAGATTCTTACAATAATTTCATTCATGTGTGCATGATCCTATTATGTATTTGTAGGTGGTACATTAGGACATAATTTCTTATCTTTCATTTAGTATTTTATTTTTGTTCTGGGAACAACTTAATAGCTTACTTTTCCTCCAAGCACAATCTCCATACCCCATCTTATGGTTTGGCTATTTTCACTATACTCCAAGTCATATCAGGGTCTTTTCAGTTTTCCAGTTTTAATTTCTACACGATGCTAGCCAGTTTAGTACAATTTTAGGTTTTCCAGTTTAAATCTAGATTTATGAATATTTCATCTGTTTTTAAAATGCCTTTATCATACCCCAAATATGTTTTTTTTTGTTCATCTATGTCATGTATCTCTGCTTTGTAAATAACACCTTCAGTTTTACAAACTCTGTTCGGTGGGCATTTGTTTTTACCCCTAAAGTTAATGATATTATTTTGTATATTCTTATTTAGGTTTCTGGCGTTTTTTTTTTTATGTAGTTTTCTAAATTACTAGTAAAGCTATAATTTAAATTGATTAAATTTCTATTGAAAATTTTCTTTAATTCTAAGTTTGGTTTTTTGGAAGTGTTTATTGATTAGTATCAAAATATTTGCTCCATTTTAGATTTTACTAAAATAAAAATAAAACACTTAAATATATTTTATGTTAATCAATAAACACTTCCCCACCAAAATGATTTTCTCTCCTTGTCTCATTCTCAGATGAAACACTAATGAAAGTAAAACAATTTAAATAGTTAAACTTTTATTATTATTTTTGTATCCTATAATTCTTTTGATATTTGATGTTTATTTGATTCCATTTTATTAGAATGGAAACTATTTAATTCTTTTTTTTAATCATGAACAATTACAATTCTAAAGGATAAATGTTTGTTTTTTTTTTCCGAAAGAGCGCTATTAAACTTTGCATGTTTTCTGTGAGGAAAATAGATGAGAAATTCAATTTATGTCTCCTTTATTTCTGAAAGTTTTAGAATTCATAATATTCTAGTGGTAAAGACAGAAGTTAAAGTAAAACCTTGAAAACGTTATTCTTCTATGTCTGGTTTTTCTTCAGGATGTTGGTTTTCATGACTCTCCTCAAGTTCCTAACTTTCTAGCTCTTAAAAGATTTTATCATTTTTTTTATCTCTCCTAAAATTCAAGTCCGTTTATTCAAGTCCGGCTAGGTAAGATAAGCGTTGTTTTCGACTGTAACTATTGCCTTCAGTTTCTCATGTGTGTATCACTTTTTCCAAGCCCACTTTCCTCATCCGGCGTCTTAGAAATTCTGTCACTTTTTGATAAATATAAGTGTAATTTTGCTTCAGTTTTGCTCTAAAATTTTGTCGTTGCTCACATTTTCGGTATCCTCGGCATTTTTCTTTAGAACCACCTTTTTGGTTTCTTTTTCATCTGTGAAAAGACTGACCAAAATTCACTGTCATATAAGAAGACTGATATTAGGAAAATGTTGAGAATTTTTTTGTTTCCAATGAAAATTTCTTGTTTCTTAATACTTTACTTAGCGTCTTGTTGACATTAGTTATAATAATGCGGCTTTGAACATCAGTGACGCACTTTCCGTTCTCTTATAAGTTATTCATTTTTTTTTTGTTTGTTGGCTTATTTTTTAAATCACTTCACCCCCAAGCAAGTCTATAATGCCACTAAGTCACAAGGAACTACTGGGTGTGAAAAAGAAAGAAAATACTTTCGAAGAAACTGGCAGACCATTTCTAAACAAAGATCAATGGATAAAACAACGTGTTCAAATAACTGGAGCTGAGAGTAAACAGCGAGAAAGCCAAACCTATCTACTTCTATTATACTTCCATGATTTATCCAAAGTTTTTATTAACTTTTTCGCTTTCCCTGATTGCATTGCAATACACTGCTAAGTCGATGAGAGGCTGGGATCTAAACATTTTTAACTTTCAATAACACGCTGTTTGTAGGTATCTATAACATTCCGTCGGATTTATAGTCAATTTGAGCGTGATGGAACCTGAAAGTATATTTGCAGCCGGTTAATGTAGAAACAGTTGTTTTTTAATCAATTCAACCCAAGCAAGGCAGTACAGCCACTTATGTGCAGAGGCTAGATAAGAGAGTTTCAGGCAGGAGAAGAGTAAAGACAAAGACGAACCAGCTAGAGGGAGTGAAAGAGAAAAGGCAAAAGAAGGATGTGAATACAGGACGGAAGACAGTTGCAAAGGCAGAGAGAAAGGAAAAGAACTGCAATTAAGTGGAGAAGAGATACGAATGGGGTTTGCATTTAAATTCCTTAAAAGCTGTAGCCGTCAGAAAAGCAAGTATATGGAAGGGAGTTCCACTGGCGGGAAACGCGAGAAAAGAAGCTGGTGGTGTAAAATTTTCGCCCGCATTTGGTTGTTCTAACTGTAAAATGGTGAGATCTTATTGCTAGTCTGGGTGTCTGAGTAAATTCTTGTGAATGTCACACCAGTGACCTAAGTTCGTCAGAGCAGATGCTATATAAATATTTATAGAAGAAACAGAGGGAAGCCACATCCCGCCGATGAGAAATTGACTAGTGTCGATCAGCCAGGTTGGGACCAATCACATTACAGATTGTCCTTTGGAGCCTGTCGAGAACACTGAGACGAACAGCAGGGGCGCCTGACCAGATATGACATTATTCCATGCACTGTCGGATGGTTGATTTTTATATGTGGATTCAAGCGGAAAACATTCCAGGTCCGACACTCTGACCCAACACTCTTAACAGAGGATTTATCTATTGATTCAATGTAGTGATTAACTCTGTTTTTACGCTTGTTCCTAGCATCAACACAAAATTCAATTCACGTCTCTTGAAACAATACTGAAAAAAGGTTTTAATTCTTGTACAAAATGTTAAATTCTGAAGGGATTTCATGAGAAATAATTTTTAAAAAGTTCTACATTATATTAACGTTAAATAAATGAGTATAATACCATGTTCTTTTGCCTATTGATTTGGTTACTGCATGCTTCAGTTGATAATTTTAAAGGTAGCTTTTTTCCAGTCAAATGATTACTATTTTCCGCACAAGCTAAGCAAACTGATTAACTTGTTTTTACAGAGGAACAACATTTTCAATGTTATTTAAAACCAGGAATATTTCTAGATTGTAAATATTTTGGGAAGATATAATGGTTTACTGATACGTCTTATTATTTAACGCATAGCTCAGGGAGAAGAAGTAGATTCATACATTTTTCTAGTTTATATGTCTGTAAGTAATTTCGCTGATCGTATTAAACAGTACAGTCTCTTTCAATTTATTGTTGTTATGAAATTAATACTGTAATCAATAGGGAACGGAAAAATGTAATAACAATATTATATTCCTTCAGGTTAAAAAGTCTAAGAAAATATATACAGGGTGCGATGGGTAAATTGTTACCGTTTTTTTATTTTTAATTTTGCACATATGCGTTGTTTTTATATTTTGTAGGTAACATGATATAGTAGGGTACTTTAAGCACCTTCTCTGAGAGAAAGATATACATGACGCAATTCACTGCGCCAAAAATTTTAAAAAGGCATGACATTCGGGTCGGAGGTTCCAACATTTCAGGTTGTTTGGGTGTCAATCTAAGGAGAGTGCAGTGGATTCGGAAAGGGTTCGATGATGTATAGTCAACATCATGTTGTTTGGAGATATCAATAATCATGACGACACCATGTCTTCTTTTATCTTTTAACAGATCCTCAGAATTAACAAGGAGGGCTACATCAAGTGCCTTGATGATAATAGTGTTTCCTTAGTTTAAGAGTGTGGCTGTTGAAAAAAAAAACCTGTCGTGCAAAAGGATTGAGAACCATGCCACACAAGCAGAACTCAATCATTAGAAAATTTTTGCGGCCAAAAATAACATTAACACACACAAAAAAGATTTACATAGCAGCAACAGAAGTAAACATTCAATGAATGATTAAACAATTACAAAATATCACTCAACCCAAAAAGATACAAAAACAATACAACACTATAAAAATATATGAAGCCAAAAAGAAAAAAAAACATAACTACCAAAAGTAAATGGGAAATCAATAAAAAGCACTCCACACAACACCAATAACATAAACAGCAAACTATCTTTAGAGAAAAAACTAGAAATAATTAGCTTTAAAAACCAAAGTCAATACTACACAAAAACATAAGAAGAAATAATAAGAAAATGTAGACACCTGAACAAATATATACTTTTCTACACAAATATCAATAAAATAAATAAAACAAATGCCCAAAAGTACCACGTATAAATATAAATATATAAACATACAATCACAACAACAACAACAAAAATAACAACGACAAAACAGAAAAAAAACACGTAAATATCAAAAACATAAATATACACAAAACACAAACATTTGACAAGTGCTTAAACATTCTCTAAGAGCTCACATTTACTAACACGGTAAAAAAGAATTGAACCCAACACCGGAAAAATGGTCAACGAAAATGACAAAAGAAACAAACTCATTATAAAGCAAATAAGCAGACATACATTTAAGCTCTTTACGCGCACTAAGTGAAAATTAACACAAAATAAATAACTCAATGACCTGCACAATGAGAAATAATAGAAAGAAAACTAAATACCTGAAAATAACACAATATTAAAAAAAGTCAGCATTATAATAGAAATTAAAAGAAACTGACCATCTGCAGATCTACTCAAGTACCAACATATTAAATTAAAGCAAGCGCCATATAAACTAGAATAAAGACGGAACAAACAGCATATGGGAAAATTAGTTCCTGACGACTGAAGACATCATAATGATGCCCTCACGAAACTTCAAAGTTGCCTTGACTCTATTAATTAAGTGACAAAATTCTCCATTTTAAACTTATATATATATATATATATATATATATATATATATATATATATATATATATATCCTTAGAAAATCCAGGTTAAGTTTGATAAATAATCCGAGAGGATCCTAATAAAATAGTTTAAATATTAAACTTGATCCAACAGAGAGCTCAATATAAATTTAATTTAATTTACGGAGCACATATCTAGCTAGTTGCCTGTAAATTTAGTAAGGGTAGCTTTTTCAACACATCAACCCCGTTCAATCAAAATATAGAGTGAAATTCTTATGCCGGAAGTAGGGGCTAGTAAAGGATGGGTGGGCGATATTCGTTACTATAGTGTTAAGCCGAGGGGAATTGTAGCAGTAAATTCTCTTTTGGTAGTGGGAGGCATCTTGTTTGAACATTGGATTAGTAGGTAGGAGGGAGACGTTTACAGAAACACTAATTCGTGTAAAAGGCAAAATCTATTATGAATAACTGTAAGAAGGAGATAATTATTAAAATTAAAATTTATAATCTCCCATAAGAACTAAATAGTAAAGACGTTCACTGAATCCAATGCAGAAAATGGGATCATACTCTCTTGTAATTGCAGATCCAAAGAAAACAATCCGGTTGAATGTAAATGTAGATCTACAAATGTGATCTATCAAGCTACTATCTACCCTAAGAAAATGGAAAAATATATAATTTAGGCGGGAATTTGGGAAAAAAAAAAGATTTTTACTTACAGACACTCCTTTACTAAACCTAATTTAATGTACCAGGCAGATCTCTCCCGAAACTATTGGGAAGTGAAGGAGAATGGCCTAAATCCACAGATAACCTGGAACCTGGTGATAGATGTAATCTATGTTTAACAAAAAATTTTTAGATTTTCAAAATGTACTTCTGAATAAAGGTAAAGAAATCATTAGTATGTGTCGTCACTGAAAAAAATTAACTCATATTAACTATAT